>PNEQ01005736.1:7865-67706 GCA_003012365.1 Medauroidea extradentata
AGTAATTGTGTGCATAACTAATTGTGTTGTGAGAGTTCTAGTTGATTACTGTTTTGTGTATTTCGTAGCTTTGTGAGCTATTAAATCCAGTACTTAATTTAACTCTTTTATTTGTAATTATAAGACCTCTATCCCAAAGAACTCATGGGAATTGCCCACATATAAAGTTTGTGCTCTCAAACTTGTAACAATATGAATTGAATGAGTTTTATGCATCAAGAAACAAGACTACGACAATATAATTTGCTTCGATTAGTGATTGTATTTTATACTATTTTGTATGTTCTACTTAATTTTACTTATTTTATACATATATCAGTTATTGTCTATTGTAATTGTATGAGTGTCTAAATTATATACTATAGACTTTAATAATATCATGACTGTATTTTTCATTTTGTTTCATATTTGACTATGTCTATTATAACTATTATGTTATTTAATGACTAATAAATTACTAATTGTAATCGAAAGACGAAACGAAATAAATGTGTTGTACTTTAAACCGCATTGCCCATGAATATACTGTCATTACTTCAATTCCCGTACAAAAAATAAAATAAATGCATTTAATAATCTATTATTTTAAACAAAAAAAACACGAAAAGATGCCATAATGCGTATGACGCATAACACAGAAACAATAAGACCAGAAAAGTTTAAGACAACAGAAGAAACCAGTGTAAAACGAAGACAAAACAAAAAGCAATCATGGTTTGTGGACGCAGAGTCTGGCCGGCACGGAAATACCAACACAGAAAGGTACACATATTCGCACACGGTTATCTAGCGACGTATTGGAAGGTTGACTCTACTCCCGTATTCCCGCCTTCAGGACTATAACGGCCACGTGTTGAAGCAAGTCTCGTCTGTCCTGTACAGGTGTCTTGAAAAAAAAAAACGCGCGAATAGCACATCACGCGAATCCAGGGCTAGATTGGAGACGAAAATATTAGTGACAAAAGTTGTACGATGACATTTTACGTGCCCAATGTGGCAACATAGCACTTTAGTTAGTCCCCTCTTGCGCTCCACAGATATCTTACTATCTAACTACTACTACTGTTCTGACTTGTATATTATGGGTCCAGGTTAAAATTTTGAGCAGTCCAAACATGATTCTACGTTTACTCGACGTAACATACATAAAATAATACCTGGACGTGGAGCGCAAGAGGGACTGTCTCCGTGCAGTGTTGCCACATTGTGCATATAAAATGTCGTACATTTTGCACACATTTTCGTTTCCAATTTAGCCCAGGGTTCACGTTTTGTGCGTATTATGCGTTTGTTTCTGAACATGCTGTACATACATATGTGTGTGCATATATATACATACGTACACACACACACACGAATCAGGAAAATGAATTTCTGTATAAGAGTCGCCGTATTAGGCAGAGTTGCCATATCGAATACCGGGTTAAACAGATTATAGTAAGAGATTATGATTTATCGCGGGAAAACTTGACTGCTTACCGAATTTCTACTTACGTTTAGCTAATCAAAAGATGACTGGCTTTCGCTTGTATGTGGAGCTGTTACGCTACTTGACTGAGCCAATTAGATCTCCGCTGTTATTTTTCTACTGACAGCTACGTTGTGATCGCGATATATTCTTTTTCAATTATTGTTTTGGATTCAATGACCACGGACCACGTCACCAAATCATACATGTTGCAGGAAACTGCAGAGTTTTCAAGGGTATGTTGTCACAAACCTTTTTTTTTTCGCGATATACCATAGTTTTTAATGACAGTAAGTTGTGTTTATTGTCCGTTAGGCCGCTCTGGCAATAGGCGAGATTTCTCTGCTGGTCCATCGCGGGCGGATTGAAGGAAGGAGAAGGAGCGAGAAAGAGAGTAGGGGAGGTAGTGGATGGTTGGAGAAGGTAGACTTCGCTATAAATAGAAATGCCCGCGTAAAGTGGATAGAGCAACATGTAAACATGCGTCGATCTCTGTCTCCGGCGCCCGTCTTCCTGGCATTAAAGTGGGCAACTCCGATATTCCGTTTATTCCGAGGAGAGCGGAATTTAAAAACAACCTAGCGACGGGAGGGGCTTGAATTAATGAAAGAAGTGTTCTAAAGAAATAAACAGACAGCACATTATTGCTATAATCTCAGTCATAAAATGAAAGTTCGGTGACAGTACGTCCCTCTGATAAAGTTTGTTTCCCGACTGAGTTTTGTAAAAGGCACTTACTTTAATGTAAAGGTTTCCAGTCCGCAGACACTTGGCACAGTGCGTAATATATGTTCTAACAAAATTAAATACATTCCAAAGAACGCTTTCGTTTGTAGTTTGTTTTTAAGAGGTAGTGAACGCTAGTTTTTTTATATATTTTTTTTTAAGTTCAAGGCACGGAAACGGGGAAGGCGATAAGTCGAATATAACACGTCCGTCAAACACCTTATCGTACGGACAGGAAAATGTCTCTATTTCAATGACCTGCACGTTAGACTCAATTATGCTATGCATACTCAAGTCCCGACCATTTGTCCACTGCAGCTACTCACTGGAACAGCAGACCACGATATTTTGTTTGTGGAAAATATGTGGTAAATTCCAACTCAGGATTCTATGATTTTGTTTCACGATTACAGCTGATATTTTCTTCAGATACAGTAATGTGGAAAATGCATTTTTAGCACATTTGAGGAGCTTGGATATCAAGGTTTCAATTCGCGGACGGCATTTTTAAAATCATAGGAACGCAGTATGAAGTGTGTATTACGCACTGGAAACATCTTGACGGTCATACAAGAAACATTGCTTTCCTTTCCACGCTACAACATGGTTCACGCGCCAGGCTCACTAATTCATGTGTCCTTTCTTTTTAAATAGTACATCTCCATCGACTGGAAAGAGTCAAGACGCCGCCTGAATTCAGATTTTTGCGTTTTGTGAGACCTTAAAAGGGCGTGATACATAATTCAACGCAAAAATCATTAATCTATAACTGTAGGTTTCTTGAAGCCAATTTGCGAAAATTAAACAATAGCAATCCTAGACGATAGTTTTAGCCAACGTTTTAAACAAAATTTTTTTCCAGTGTTACGAACTTCTGAGGCACAATCTCTGACGCCGGAACCTCGTGCATTTATCTGTGGCGCAAGAGATCACGCGTAACGAATGAATAATTCTGGATAAATATTTACTCATAAAGTTAGCAAATACCATTATCTAGGATTGTTTAGAGTATTTATTTTATCCATATTGTCTTCGAAAAAAGCGTAGAAATCAATGGTTTTCAGTGTTTATTTATCTACCACACACTCTTAAATGCTGTAAGAGCGATATAAGAAGGCACACTCACGGATACATCGAAACCACAACATCGATTTCCCGTCAATGTATGGGTTGGCATTGCAAACAGTTGGTGGCCATGCCGTATACTGCCCAGGCAAACATTTGAAATAAGAGTATTTGTGCCCTTGTTCCTTGAACGTTGATACACGTGGTCACTGTAGCCCATAAACACGATTCCCGCCAAAATAGCCAATGTATTTTACTCGAACTTCGAAGAGCAATAGAGTAAAAATTATTTATCGAATAGCAGATGTGCAGTGTTTATCTCAGCCTACGTTCATTGGAGAACAACATTTTGAAATAAAATTAAAGCTCTACAACATGATTGCGTTTTGAATCACGTTTCTGTGAGTACCGACATCGCCTATTGTTTGTGCATGTAAATCAATTGTTGGTCTAACTTGAATATGTAAGATAAAATGTGCAGTCAGTATGAATCGATACAGTTTGATAAAAAAAAGAGTTTATTAATTATGTAAAATACAATTATGTCAATTTCGGTGATTTTGCTTCGGTAATGTTGAATTTAAATAGGAAAATACAGGGAACTATGTTGCGTAATTTCGCTGCCAACCATACAAGCAGTTGAATTATATACCGTAACGGGTAGTGATATTTTTCAGAGGTTAAATTTTTAGTGCTCACTTGATCCCGAACGGCCTATATCTACCTATAGATAAATAATAGTGCACTGGCCCAGACGGCCGGAGAGCATGTTCGCTTCAGCACAATTAGCTACGATTACGAAGAGCACGCGAACCCAACGCGAGAGAAGACGCTGCGCTCTTCGGACCGGCAGTTCCTCTTTAGCGGTCGTCTTTATCTGTCACTGGCCCGCCCCCCTTCTTGACGTAGTTTATCGGCCTCTTGCCCACCTTCCCTCCCACCCCCGTCCAATTCTCCAAGCCCTCGCGCTCCGGTATGTAAATGGTGGGTGGGTGGACGGGAGTGGGCCGGACCTCGCCTGCTTCTTCACTCGGCCATTGGGGTAGGTCACATTGCCGCCTGCCACAAGGGCACAAGTCGCTTTAAATCTTCCTATTTACCTCCTTCCAACTTCTCCATCTAGTGTCGTTCTAAGCTATTATTAGATATGGTAGTTTATCGCGGGAAAACTTGACTGTTTGCTGGGTTGCAACTCACGTTCAGCTTACCAGAAGATTACTGGCTTTCGCTCTTACGTGGAACTGTTACCCTATTTGACTGAGCCAATAAGAATCACGCTATTGTAATATTTGATGCCTGTTATTAGTCTGCAGACAGCTTTGTTGTGTCAGACGTACATCAGCCAGTCGCACATGTTGCAAGAAACTACAGTGTTTACAAGGGTATGTTAGCACAAAACATTTTCTCTAGCTATTATGATTAGACGCACTGGAAAATCGCGGTAAAATACTGTTTGCTAGGCTCCAACGTGCTGTGTATTACACTGGAGGTTTTGTATCAATATCGACTATCGTCTATTTTAAACACTTTTTTTTTCTAAGAGCGTGGTGGAGCAGTGGTAAAACACTCGTCTCGCATTCGGAAGGACCCGGGTCCGCCCCCCGGCTCCGGTCATCCTGATTTCACTTTACTAGGGTTTTCCTAAATCACTCCAGACGAATGCTGGGATGGTTCTTTACAGACCATGGCAGAATCCTTCCCCTTTCCCCCGTGTACCTCTATCCAGGCCATGTGCTGTTCGAGGGCACGCAAAACCAAATAAATACAATTAAAATTAAATATAAAACATGCTCCTGTTAGAACTGTACAGTTTTAACTAAGAACGTGTGCGATTTGCCCCAGATCTGTTTACACGTATCACATATTCCATCATCCAATAGTAGCAGCATAAAGATACTACAGTTTATTGGTTACTACCGAGCGAAGTAGCGTGACGGTAACACGTTGAACTTGAATTCGGGAGGACCTGATAACGATTTTCCATGGTTTACCGAAATCGCTTTGGGTTAATTTTGGGATGCCCATCGCCGGCTCCTCTCCCAGGTCCCGTTCTTGTGTGAAGTTGTGTGTCACCATCTCTAATGACCTCGCTGTCGACGAGACGCAAAGCCCACTTACCTCATCTTATTGGCGACTATTTTCACAATCTTCCATTGTCTCTAATTAACATTTTTAAGTCATTGTTAGCGATCAGTTGAATAAGCCCAACTGTTACAGACAGAGAAACACAATTTCGTGAAATATTGCGGGCATACGCCATTGCAGTGTTTTGTCGTTTCAGAAAACTAAGAGCGGACCACGGTCGGAGAAGTACAGGTCTGGACACTCGCCTATCTACCAATGTATTTTGCGTCACTCTCCCTTGTTGTTTGGCTGCAGCAGTTCGCCTAATTACCGAGAGTGTTGTGCGTCTTTGGGGCTGCAATCAGGGCGGTCGGGCTCAAACTCCGCACACGATTTTCCAGTGTTTACATTATAAAGTAAATAAATATTTCTGGAGCCATGCTTTAGGATTGTGAGCGAAGGAAGTATTTCACAAATAAAAAAAAATACGTTTTGATAAATTGCTTATCTTATAATGTAAACACTGGAAAAAAGTGTGATGGAAGTGGGCGGAGTTTGAGCCCGACCGCCTTGATTGCAGCACCAAAGACGCACAACACTCTTGGTAACTTGGTGAAATGCCGTCAAACAACAAGGGGGTCAAGTTTCCAGGCGAGTTTCTAGACCTGTTCTTCTACGGCCGTAGAGCAGACCAAGAAAAACTATTAAGGAAAGAAAAATGCCGAATTGGCTGTAGTCAACGCATACCTAAATAATACAAGGTAAGGAATTGTGAAAAATCAAAGAAAATACAAAAACAGTCTTCGTCTTGGTTGTTGTCAGTGCAATCTTATGTTCGGTGTCCTGATTTTTCTCAAGTTTTCTCAGTTTTATCTGTTTTTCCCCAAATCACTTGTTTTAAACTTTCATTTTTTTCCCCTGTGATTCAACACAAATGACTTCTGAAAAATTTTCACGTTTTATTATTTTGTATGTGTTGGCCACAGCCCTTACAACTTTTTTTTTCCTGTATTGATTTTCTTGGTTAACTGTTGGTGTTTTTAAACTATATATATATATATATATATATATATATATATATATATATATATATATATATATACACACATGAAATTGTTTTCCTGCCCCCTCTACGAGATATTTCGACAGACGGAAGCAAAAATACATGCTATGTACTATATTTAATATGTTACCAATAAATAATACTTCCGACATAGGACATTTTCGCATGGTGCTGTTACAATACGTTAACTTCAACAAATGTTCACTGTTCTAAGAGCCCTTTCTTTTCACATGTTGTACATGGCAACGCCATTTCAGTAGATATTTTTGGTTCTAAACTGAACAGATGTAGGCTACATTTCACCTACTATGCAGAAAATGTATGCACTTCTTGACAAACTGAAAACGCATTTTCGGCTCACTTTTCTTTAAGGCCTCGCTCTTTAGTTTTGCAGTGGTTTTCGATTAAAAAAAATGTTTACTCTTTTTCTCGAGCTGATTCATTTTATGTAACAGCGAGTTTTCTGCGACTCAGCAGGACTCTTTAACAACGGCGCATATCCAACGAAACTCATCAGTTTGGCATATACGTACCCCCATTGCAAAAATCCCTCAATGATCACAAAATACTCAGTATTGCGCTGTGCATCGCAATTGGGTTTTCAGCGTTTCCAATGCTGCTAACACAGATTCAACTTTACAAGTACCTTCAGTAATCTAAGACATCCCGCAAATCACTGACGTGTTGTTCTGCAGTCACCTTCATATGATTGGCACAGTCAAACGAAATACGACTGTTTACAAAGATACGATGTCAATAACCTTGAACCCGAACTGCTGATATGCACACAAGTCACAAAAACAAACTGGAGCAAAATTCTTTTCGCGAAAATCAAGGTTCCCTACTAATGATTAATTTCCGTATGCAATAAATTTTGTTTCCGGTACTGTATGTCGTTTGTACACAAAGCTACACCCCTATTTGACTTCGCAAAGGGAATTTCTGGTACTGGTATAATGCATGAGAACTCTGCAAACAGCTATGTCACTAACCAATAAAATATGGTACATGAACTGGTGTTTTCAAGACTATATTAGCAAAAAAATATTTTTGCGACATAACGTCACCTCTATTCACGATACATGGTTAGCCAGGCTGTGTGCGATAATTTAGCAAGTGCGCAGTCAGCAGCATAGTTTGGAATTTCACACGTCTTCAATCCTAAAACATTTGTTACTATGGATCAGATTTCTCTGACTGGGTAAACCATATTTATTAGTAAATTTATTGGCTTAAGGCCATAATCTTTAATTAATTTCAAACAATTGCAAATTATTCAAATATTTTTTAAACTAAATGCTTTGAATAAAATTTGAGACTGTGTACAATCATATGATTCACAATTTTTCCAGAGCGTTTTTTTTTTTTTTTTAATAATGTGCCGTTTGCTAGCAAAAAAAATATTTTGTTTCATTTTGGCTTATTTTGATAACAAAGTATGTGATATTTCAAGGGCAAAATCTAAAATTCCTTTTGGTGTATTGCAACAGAAAAATTCAAATACAAACTATGATACATAAGTGTTATAACTGTTAGTACCTATGCATTTTTGGTGTATGTATTAATTTGCCATTGCAAAACTATTACGCACAAACACACATTTTTAAAAGTAATTCTTCACTTATCCTCGTCTATGGAGACAAAGCAAACATTTTAACGAAAAATGTATATGTTTATTAGTTAATAGAAATGTGCATTTTGAAATTCTTCTTCGTCGACTTACTGAGCCAAAATAAACACCGCTGACTATGAAAAGTAACAACGATTTTGAAATCAGAAGTACGTGAATGTTTTACTAGGATGGAGCAGAAAGGTCGACCTTGAAGCGCGCATCAAATGCCGCGTTGCCTCTACGAGCCAAGCGCTGAACTAGCGTGCAAGGTTCCCGCCGAACGGTTTTTACTATGGCACACTAAGCGGTGACCATATAATTTTATTGGTGGAAAGTCTGCAACTAAGTTCAGTGCAGATCGCAATCTGAGTTTCACATACATCAGGTTAGTACATTTTTAAGTACGGCAGGCTGAAAAGGACGTTTTTAGCTATGTTGAAGGGCTTAGAAACAGCATGGTGTCTTAACAATGAGATTCCGACCTCGTCTGAAGTTTGTTTTCTTTTCGTACGTTGGCATACTTGGAATATTTTCGTAGAAAAAAACATGTTTACGAACACGCTGCAACGCATTTGAAGCGTGGGGTAGGCGGTCGCCTTTACTCAGTTTTATATATATATATATATATATATTTTTTTTTTTCCAGCAAACAATACGTACGCACTTTCGTAGTACTTTAGGTAATATATTCTTCTCCAGACTCCACGACTGGTCCAGTAGAGATAAACGGGAAGTTACCTCCTTTATAGACGTTGCCTTTACGAAGCCCGCCATCACAGCCATTAAATCTTGCACCGTCCAGTGCGCAGTGACTGTGCATCTACCAACCCCGAACAAATTTTCTCGTTCGTGTGTATCAGAGCATATCTTGAGATGATATCAGATTTACTTGAGGAACCTAGAATGCCTGCACCTTGCATCCTTCTCTCTTCACACCTGTCCTGCTTAAAGAGGAGTGAAAAAAAAAAGAGGGGCACGAGATGAAAAAGAAATTGTGCCCAGAAAAAAAAACTACAAAGGAGTACCCGATCCTCTTCTGTTATCCCCTGCAACATTCGCCGTGGAATGCAGTCGCTTTAGGAAGCGAACACCGGGGTCCAAGGAGTAAATAAAAGACGCGTTAGTTCTGTTTTTTGCTTTTATTTTCTCCTTTCTTTTTATCTTCTAGCTCCCCCACCCCCCCTTTTTTTACACTCCTTCCCTGACCATGATTGAATCTCAAGGCCAGCGTGGATCGCGTCAAGAACATGTAAAACTTTGTGTCTGGTGTTATTGTTTTTTTTCCTTCGTTCCCACTCTTGCTGGCCGATACTCCGTTACCCTGAAAGCTTTCTCCCCCCTTGTCCACCTTCCAATTTGTGCTCCAGCCAACCGGGATCAGTTACGCCCGTAAACACGTACGTGAATGGGAATTTATCATTACCTCGTTCCCGACCCAGCGAGCAGGAAATGTGGCATTAAACAATGTTTTACCGTGTCCTGATAGCATCAGTCGGGGAAAGACGAGGCGAGAGCATTGGAGTCCGTCGTGTGTGCGTGTGTGTGCGTGCGTGTGTGCATCCGCCGGTGTGGTGCAAGGCGGTTTCGTAATATACGTAGAAAAAGGGGGGGGGGAGGTTCCCCCGCCAACGTCCCTTGCCCCACGCCACGTGGTAATTAGAATACATTTGTCATGCGTAATGTATGCGGTTTTAAGTGGCTTGGAAACATCGCAATCGTAAGACACGGAACTTGAAAAGAGAAAGAGGGGAGACAGAGTAAAAAAAGAAAAAAAAAACTTAAAGAAAAGGTTACCACTTCCGGGCTAGGTATATAATTATTGTTGCTCGCGCCGCGCGCAACAGGCAAGTACGGGATATTAAAAAGGAAATGACCTTAATTGTTCTAGGGCAATGGAATAAGAATAGGCCGACGTTTAACGTGTGACGTTATTTCTCAGATGTGCTGCAGCAACGTAATTTATGTTAACCTAACTGCGCAGAACTAATGTTAATTCAACTACAGGTCAGAAGGGAATTGTGTTTTCTTATGGGATCGTTTGGCACAAGGAAATATTCTGCTGCAAGTGCGCTGCAATCGATAACGTACCTGATAAAATACGAAACCGTAATCAAATTAATTCTAACTAGGCGTGGTAAAAAGAGAAGTCATTTAATTTAATTTTAAATGAGAAATAAACCCAAATTAAAGTAACTTTAAAATTCAGGAAAGTTCTGTGATTGGCTAGTTTACATTACTTACCGATACCAGCGCTCAAGCGGCTGAAATTTTCCCTACGACAAACTTTCTTCTAACCTGTAGAAGAATTAACCTTAGTAGAATCTAGCAACCCTGAGTAATGCCAGCCACTGCAGCTGACTGAATGAGAATACTCTTTGTGTAGTAGTCATGTTATTATAGTATAATTGTTGTAATTATTGCTGTCAGTGGCGGCTCGTAGGTTGTTGCCAGGGAGGGCACAAGTTGCAGAGAACTGTATACACAGGGTTGTGCGCTAGTTGACGCTACAGCCACTGACACGCTGGTATGTAGGTGCCGCTTATTACTGACTGGTCTCAACACAATAAGTAGCCAGTAGATATGTCATGGTCATTGGTATACGGCGGCGCGTTCACACGAGTGTTCAGTTCTCGGCAACTTGTGTCCTCCCTACCAACAACCCTCGAGCCGCCACTGATTGCTGTCCTTTCAAAATAAAAAAAAACGTTGCCCATTACTTAAGCCATACATAACTAAAAAATAAAATAAATAAGTAATTGTTATTACTATTGTCATACGTACATTAACTCTCGTACGGCCAAGTAGCATATTTATAATAATAATAATAATAATAATAATAATAATAATAATAATAATAATAATAATACACTTTGTGCAGTAGAATGTTTTTGTCCTATACAAAAAAGGCAACGATGAAAGTACTGGAGATCACAGAAAGATAAATACTAAGTAAAGTGTTGGTGCCAATTAAAGAGCAAACATACTACCGAAGACGTCATAATAGTGAACTTTATTGAAATGTTACAGACATGTTTAGGAAAATAAGAATCGATTTCTAAGGCCACATCCACAGGATGAATCCAAACAGACTGACAAAAAGACTGCTCACTTATTTCGATAATTTAAAAACGAATAACACGCGGTGAAAGGAAATTGTAAGGGAATGAGACGAACTCAGAATGCCTGTACAAGATATTGAGTAACAACTGAGAGAAAATTGCAATATTCCAAAGATTTCCGTGAAAATCCAAGAAGAATACTGTAGCCACTTGGTCAGAAGAAGGATGAGGGGAATATTTAGAATTGTTGAGAAGGATTTAGAAGAAAAGAAAGGAGAAACATGTGAAATAAACATAGTTCATAGAGGCTCATAGGCCTAGGTATTAAAACATAATAAACAGTCTTTTTAGCACAACCGATCACAATTTTCTTGTTTTACACTGAACCATAATCAACAATTGTATCCCATTATTACAATAGACAACATATTAAAATAATGAACAAAAAATTGTTCATAAAGAATTTCATTAAAATGTAAACTCCATAAACCAACACATCAGCTACGGAAAAGAAATATGGCCAGGCACTCTAAAAAATACTGAGACAGAAGAACCAAGTTGAGTAAATTGATAAATACCAAGCCAGAAACCGAACGATACACGAAATATGCTAAACGTTTGTGGATGAAAATGTTACATGCATCCAATTCATATCTGCGATTTAATACATGAATATACAAATAAGGCAGTCAATAAATGTTAAGTGGTTAGGCCATAGTTAGAGATGATGGCTTATTGCGGGAAAACTTGACTGTTTGTTGGGTTTCAACGCACGTTCAGCTTACCAGACGATTACTGGCTTTCACTTGTACGTGGAGCTGTTACCCTATTTGACTGAGCCAATAACAATCCTGTTATTGTAATATGATGCCTGTTATTTATCTGGAGACAGCTACGTTGTGTCAGACGTATATCAGCCAATCGTATATGTTGCAAGACATTACAGTGTTTTAAAGGGTATGTTGGCACAAAACATTTTCGTGATATACCATCATTAGAGGTAGGTACGTCAATTTCGCGGATTCATCTGGCAGCAGCCTACACTTGTCAGTCCTCTACACCCACTGGCCACAATCGATTATCTATTAGCTTATAACTGTACAAGCAGGTAGAAGCGATAGCACTTCGCATTATTTCCTTATTTACTGCTGGCTTGCAGTAGTCAAACGCGTTTAGTAACAGCCGTCAGCAAGTCACAGACATGACAATGAAGTATACATAATTGGCGTTCAACCTGACCTGGAATGTATATGCGAAATTTAAGTACCTCTAGCCATCATCTCTAGCCATTGTCAACAACACCTGGGCGACAAGCATGTATTGTATTAAGAAAAATAATACAATCCTATTTCAGATCAAAGAGACTATTAGGCTATATTTTAACTTTTAATATAATTGGTGACGAACACTTTGAAAAATTCACAGACTATAAAAATTTTGCAATGAAAGTAATGTTTTGTCGATAGGTCATACATTCAAGAAAACATTTAAGAACGTTTTCCTTTACCCACCGTGTGAGATTAACGAAAGCGAAAGTCAGTGGCCATATTCCGTTAGTAGACTTTGTAAAAGAAATAGTCATACTGTCATTTTTTTACTATGAAAAAACGGAGCAGAATTTTGCAATTTATTGATGGTTTTATGTAAATTGGGGAACGAAGAATTTAAAAACATGAGCTTGCCAAATCATCCCAGTGTTCGTGAAACAGCACACGTAAACTCTTATGACTTTATTTGAAGCAGGTAATTGGTAAAAGTTTTAAAGGGTAAGAAACAGTGACTAATTGTTTGCGTTAAATAAATTATCCCTCGGAAAAATATTATTCTTGAATTTCCAATTGCGTGGAATGTGAAGCATATCGAAGATGATTAAAATGTTTTTCTTTTTCGGTTCACCGCTGTACTGTCGATTTGTTTCCTACTTCGGGGCATAGTTAGTATAAAATATAAATCCACCGCCGTTCAATTCGCATGTAGTGTAGCTGTTTTATTTACTTTTCCAACAGAGTGGGGCACTTAAAAAAGACAAACATGTTACCAAAGCAAGCATGTTTATGACATGAAAAACTTCATTATTGTGTAATATACGTAGAGACACTGGTAAGTCGCGGGAAAAGTTAATTGTTTGCTAGGGTCCAACATGCTATGTATAACACTGAAGGTTTTGCACCTATATTCGCTATAGCACAGAATATTTAGGAATACAGAAGTGAAATAGTCGGCAGGAAGGCGAACACAGCCACACACGCCAGCAAAATGGCTTCCCTGGCCAGCAACATGGTGGAAACACCTACTGCCAATCAGCGTGAGGCAGCTGCTCTGCTAGTCGGCAGCCAGGCCAATAGGAAACCTGTAGTAACAAGCAGGAGCCAAACAGACACGGGGCTGGAGTCTACAGCCTCGGGCAGCCAATAAGCGGCCAAGTTCGCCTATATCAAACGAGCCGCCACGTCATTTCACGTCTGTATTACTATTTAGTCTGTGGCTATAGTTTATATGAAGCACTGTGTCCCTCTTCAACAGACCCAATTATAACTGTACAGTTTTAACACAGGACGTGTGTGATTTTCCAGAAAACTGTTCGCACGTGTCACGATTCATATACTACAGTTTATTGCAGACTATGTTAAATATTTTTGTGATTTTCAAGTGTCTCTGAATATACACTATACTACGCCCACAATACAAACTATTATTTCAACACCACAAGATTGTCGCGAATAGTTTTTGTACTATTTTTTTTACGCTGCCTTACATGTACATCGGCAGCTCTGGTTCATAGTCACTGACTGCGTGTCTTTGTACAGAGAAGTCTCATTTGACTGTGCAGATCATATCAAAGTTACTGCAACACCACATGTCAGTTTTGTAAGGATAGAGCAATAAGTAGGACCCCTGATTTTTGCGGAAAGAATTTTGGCCCTGTTTGTTTCAGTGCCTTGTGTGCATATCTGCAGTTCGGGTTCAAAGTTTATTGGCAGCGTATCTTTGTAAACAGTCGTATGTCATTTGACTGAGCCAATCACATTAAGGTGACTGCAGAACAACACGTCAGTGATTTGCGGGTAGAGCAACAAGACTTGTGAGAGTCGAAACATACAATCGCTAACCATGAAGATGAACTGCAAACGTGTACGTAAGCAGACTTGGGAAAGTTAACCAAAAAAAAAACTAACTAATTAAAGTTGAAGTTAATTAATTAAAAATAACTGATTTAAGTTAAAAGTTAACTTGTAAAATATTAACTTATTAAAGTTAAAAGTTAACGTGTCCAAAAATATTTGTATGGAGAAAAATAAAACGTTACGCACGCATGACCACATTACCAAGAAATTCTTTATTTTAACACCTAGAAAACCATAATAAAAAATTGCTATTTCTTTCAGTTTCTGAATATTATATTATTTAAAAGATGTATCTTTTTCCCAGTCAAAAACATTAATGCTACTTATTGAAATAATGGTTGAGTTTCAGAAGTAGTTACATCTCAAAGTTTCGGCCAGACATCCTGCCTTGCCTGTCTGAATGAAGGAGGCCCAGCAGCACTGAACAAGTCTTCACAGTGGACAGATATTATAGATAACTGCCCAACCTCTTCCGTTTCATGCAAATATCGAAGAAGCTCTGCTTTGTTCAAAAAAGAAAAAATTCCCGGCCACTGTGACATAGTAAAAATTATAAATGACAACCATTCAAATAACAAATTAAAGTAATGTTTACAAACTCAGTGGGCTGCACCAGACCAACAAAGTAAATCGCGCTCTTCATATGTTTTTTCGTTTCCGGGAAAAAAAATTGTTTGCTATGTTATCGTTCTGCTGGTCGAGACAAACGCGACTGTGGCGCCACCTACTGTAACACATTCGTTGGACTAAGCTTGCATCGTGTAGATAGTGCTAGATGTCATTTGTGAAGTGTTCGGTGTACAAACCGAAATTGCTATTATTGATGTTCATATTTTGTGTCGGTGTTGCACTCTGAAGCCATCCAGTTATTTTCTAGTGCAGTCATCGGTTTGCGGAAACTAACTCGTTATTTTTAATCGGTAGTCAATAATATTAACGATTCAAAGTTTTAAATGGGCTAGTTTCGAAAGTAACGATGAAGTTAAAAAGTTACCCGAATTTTTGACGATTAATTTTAATCGTTAATTTTTTTTAATCGTTAATCCCAAGTCTGAACGTAAAACACTGAAAAAAAAAAACTGGGGCAAAAATCTTTTCGCGAAAATCAGGGGTCCTTAGCAGTAAGACTCTTAGAGTTAAAAACCTCCAATCTCTGACCACGAAGCAGAACTGCAGATGAGCACGTATGACAGTCAAACAAGCTGGTGTTTTAATTAGAGCTATCAATTTTTTGCTAAAAATAATTTTCCACTAACTTGTTTTATTGTGTTACGTTCGCATCTGCAGCTCTGCCTCATGATCACTAATTGTATGTTTCTAATTCTCAGCGTCTTCTAGTTTCTACCCGCAAATCACAGACGTGTGGTGTCACATTAACCTTATTCTCATTGGCACAGTCAAACGAGCGACGCGTATGCATGAACACATGCTACCAGCGAACATGAAGCGAATCTGCAGAATGTGAGGATATGACATTGGAACGAGACATAGCAAAATTGTTTTCACCAAAAATCAGTGGCAATAGTCAGACCCCCTGGCGCCCTGGGAAGATTAAAATTAATCCTCCCCCCCCCACACACACAAAAGGCATGCAAACATTGTGAAAAATTCGCTGTTATGCATTATTTGGGTACACGTAATTTGCCCTAAAGGCGTTTGCCCTAAAGTGTTGGGCAAACGCCTTTAGGGCAAATGACTTTAGGGTAAACTTAAGAATGTGGATGCGTTAAATACATAAAATTGCAAAAGGCCATAATTTATCAAGTAAATATTTTTATGTAAAGAAAAAAATCCTCTTGCGAGTTGCAACCCTTCCAGATTGCCGCCCTAGGCAATTGTCCAGTTATAACACGGGACCTGGCACCAGCAGTTATCTTTTAGGGAAAATTTCCGGCTGCAGGTGACAGTACCTAACCCTCGCGCATTGCAGTTGTGTCTATGCTATGGTGGTTGCCCCAGCTGGTTAGCGGAAGGTAGGGGAGGTTTGTCTAGTAGGATCGATAGTCGAGATGGCTAACCTGAACACAAACTAGGAGATGCGGGAGGAAACGGAACTCCTCGAAAGCATCTTGTGCGCTCTTTCCTCCATCGACCCTGTTTCCCCTAGCCACTCACTTTTTTTTTCTCGTCGGGGTTGGAAGGAGGGAATAGGGATGTACGACGCATCTGAAGACCTCCTCGACTTCTTGGTGCATTTCTTCTGGCGCCACCAAGATGCCAGGCCAGACTGTGGTGGGAGTTTGCCGTCGAAAACATCTCTGTTTTCTCCTTGATTTCAACTTTTTAAACTTTTCAGTTGTCACTGCGCCTTAAATTACACCTTAATATAAGCAAGTCACAACTCGCCAGTATTAAGAACCCTATACAGATAACGCATGAATACCGTTGCAGTGTGTTAGGACAAAGTTTTTTTCTACTAAATGAGTGTGCGACATATCTATCTAAGAAAAGAAAACATATTTAAAACTATGCTTCTCTATTTTTTTGAAAAAAAAAAAAAACCTGTTTATTGAGACTGCTGTCACTTATAAAATACGAACAGGAATCATAAAACAAAAATAGAGAAGCACGTGCTGGACTTTATTGCGTACTTTCCAAAGTGAAATAGTAGGGTCACCGCTTACTTACTTACTGACTTACCCATAGGTAGAGCCAGTGATTTTTGGCGAAAAGAAGTTTGCAACCACTTGTTTCAATGCTTTTAGTGCGCAACTGCAACTTTGGCTCGTGGTTATTGGCAGAATATAATAGGGCAGAGGAGTGGCTTATTTGACTGCACCATCCAGAACAATGTTACCGTGACACCACACGTCCGTGATTTTCGGGTAGGACTCCGAGACGCCGAAAGTTAAAAACTTCCAATCACTGACCATGAATCACAAAAACATATATTCACATAAGACATTGAAACAAATTGTTGCAGGATTCTTTTCACCAAAAATCACCGGCTCTACCCTAAGGAAAAAGCCAACGACCAAAATGCTGCAAGCCGTTTTCGCGCCTCGCGCATAAAGGCCATATTGTTGTAGACGTACGAGTCAGTCTAGCTCTTATGACCTGCCAGTTTCCGTACCTCACACGCGGCATGTATCGCCTACTGTATAGGGCTATTAAGGGTGTTCAAGTGCGATAAAGTCATAATTGTACATTTAGATGAAATAGTATTAGTTTTGTAGACGATACTTGTGAGTTCAATTTCCTCTTACGAAACAATTTTAGCTGGCGTAGTTTGCTCATAACGGTGCGTCAGTCAACATTTTCATGTTCTGCTGCCATGCAAACAGTGAAAACCAATTGACTTACGTACGTGAAATAATTCACAGTAAAATAAAATACTATCGGCCACGTAATAAAACATTTGAAAACATCCCGCGAACTGGTATCGTATTTTTAAAAAATTTCTCAATTTGCAACTTTTTTCTGTACTTTTGCGATTTTTTTTAATTCAGAATATTACGTTGTGTCATTTTATAATGTTTTATTGCATAGCTCATGGGTAGAGACATGAACTTTTCGCGAAAAGAAATTTGCCTCACTTTGTGTCAGTGACTTGTGTGCACGTCTGCAGACTTGCTTCACGGTCAGAGATTGGATGTTTTGACATTCGTGTGTCGTGGGGTTTTACACGCAAATCACAGACGTGTGGTGTCACAGTAACCTTATTGTGACTGGTATAGTTAAACGAGAAATGTCACAGTTCAAAGGCACGCTGCCAATATCTATGAAGCAGAACTGCAGACGTGCACATAAGGCACTGGAACAAAGTGGGGCAAAATTCTTTTCGCGAAAAGTTCATGTCTCTACCCATGGGATGTAAGTTCACAGCGA
Organism: Medauroidea extradentata; assembly: GCA_003012365.1. Taxonomy (NCBI): domain Eukaryota; kingdom Metazoa; phylum Arthropoda; class Insecta; order Phasmatodea; family Phasmatidae; genus Medauroidea; species Medauroidea extradentata. The sequence goes on from PNEQ01005736.1 coordinate 25,876, forward strand.
ATTACTTTAAGTAGTTCAGTTGATTTTCACAATTTGCATGGCAGCGTAACAAGTAAATTTTGACTTTTACATCCCGTTATGAGAAAACTATGAGAGCTAAAATTGTTTCATAAGAGTAAAATGTACTCACAAGTATCGTCTCCAAAACTAACAATATTTCATAAAAATGTAAGATTATGATTCTATCGCACTTGAACACCCTTAAGTGGGGCAGTTCATCAAAAGTTTTAATTGTTTTATAATTTTTATATCTGTATGAAATAGGGTTGTTTTTTTACATACATTGTTAGTATTTTTTCTGTTACGAAAATGATTTAGCTGTCATAGTTTTTATCGTACTGGCATGTCAAAGTCCAAATTTCCGTACGTCAGTTTTATGCGCTAAGGAAAAACCAACTGACTAACCGAAATTAAATATCTCACACGGAATAACAGTGCCATGGACTACGTCAGGACATGTATAAAAAAAGACGTTAATATTTTGAATATTTAAGAACTTTTTAAATTTAACATTATTCAGTTAAAATTCAATAATTGCTGCAGCGATCGGGAGTCCGTTCCGTTGACCGAAATAAGTTAAGCCAGAAGATTCTGTTGAGGTATTTGCTTCGCTTGTGACTGCTATTAACATTTACCCCCCCCCCCCCGACCGCTGTTTATACACTGACTTTCAGCACAGAAATAAATTATGTGGTGACAAAACGACATAATTTAAATTGATTAATACAGACATATGTAAACATGTATTTATGCATGTGTTTCAGAGAGGGCGTAAAGAAATTGTGGTGTGGAGGGGAAGAAGGGGGGAGGGGCGAAGCAGTAAGCAGTTGTATAATTTCATTTGTGCGTGCAATCCTCTTCCTCTTCTCCATAACATCGTCTGTCTCTAACTAAAATAATCAAGTGTTTCTTAACATGTTTACTGACCTCACAAGTCTTAGACTTAGCATAAGTATCCAGTTAGCTGTCGGTTAGCCCAACCGATATTTCATGTCCTATCTAAACATAGCTTCCGGTATCGCTTCACTTCCTGAGGCATGGCGAAGCAAAATACTGAGTACATGAAAAAATAAACGTAACAGACGTATGCCGGTTTTAGATTAATTTCTCGATTTCAGATAATTGAGAAGTCTAATTTCGCGAGTGTTCCTGCCGGCATAACGTACGTGACTCATGAATTACGACTACTTTGGTATTTTTACGTAGGCCATTGTCAAGTTAAGGTGAATTAAACTATGTACTGTTTCCTTTCAGACTATTGTGTATTCTTCTATCTTATGTAAGAATGTTCTGTTAAATGGACCTATAACGACCTACCTATATACATAACGTAACACGTGACTCTGTCGCACCAAACAACAAAATGTTTAGCATCACATAGTAATTGCGAAAATTGCGAAATAAACGAGCTATGGTTCCGTAAAGGTCTAACAAATATTACAGTTTTTATATAGTAATAATAAAAAATGTTGGTAATTCAATTTTTTAAAGAATGTTAAAAAAACTATTTTTTTTTGCAAATGATGTTTTAAAGTAGGTATAAAATACTTAGTTTTTTAACGGTATTGTTTCCCCTTAAAAGTACGAAACGTTGTAAAATATATTAGTTGATTTTGTTTCTCATTAAAAATGTGTTTATAAACTCCGGGCCTAGTACTTTTTTTTCGCACACCCTGACAAATAATTTTATTCACTTTTTCGACATTATTCTTGATAAGATGGCCTACTCGCAGTTGTGTATAGGCCTGAACTTTTTCAATATTATACTTCAGTAACGAACATTTTAATGGAAACATCATAAATGTAAAGAGACTTGTGTGGAACCATTCTCAAAACCTAACTTCGCGGAAATATCTGCGATTGACATTTGTTATTTTACGGGAACACCTCCCGCAAACATTTGCAAAACTCTAGAATATAGAAGTCAATTTTTTTTTCTTTCCCACATTTAAATTTATATATTTCAAAAACGTTGTTTTAGGATCTTTAGGATCTGCATAAAATAATTCGCGATAAACCTTGAAATGACGAAACAGGACACCTGAAATTTTACGGAGATTCCTAGATAAATTTCGACGGGTAGTTTTTTTTTTCTATCGTAACAGACGTACATACTGTAAGGAACGTTTCAACTTTTCGCAGTAGCCAAACACAGATGCGTGACTATAACCCTGAGGTCAAAATCCGACAGAGTCCACTTACGTCAGGTTCAAAGCCGAGCCATTTTCTTCTGTATACGCCAGTGTTGCCGTAGAATAAATAATTTTTGTACAAAACCATGGCCGTCTAAGGTCAGAGTCTTGAATTTGGCAACACTGTTGCCTGTCGCTAATTGGCTGCCCTAGTCTCTGTAGGCGTGTTAGGCCTACACGTCATAAAGTTTCACTCATAGAGTAAATAAATAATCAAGAGCTTTCACGCAATGTTAATTTTCGGTCCGACAATTTTATTCATAGTCAGATTTCCAAGCAGGGTAATATCAAAATTAAACGATTTATTGTGTATGTTTTTCGTTTTTCAGGCTGGTATTGACTTACATGATGTGTTTACGAAGAGTGACCTGAGGTAACTCGGTTCACATTTTGGACGAACTTGACTCCGGTCACACATCTAACCACAGAAATCGAGTTAAAATTACACTCTACCCAGAATAACCTCTCCTTTTTAAGGGCTATGTTATATTTCAGTTATATTATAGTGCAATTTTAATTTTATTTTGGATGGGGGAACTTTTTTTTTACGGACTGAACTTGAACATTCTCGGCTGGCTGATGAATGGCAAATATTAACTCTGCGGAAATGTGTAGTGAAATATTGAACTGTTTACCGTTTGTTGACTATACGGGAAAATGTTGCAAAGCTATATAACTACTATAATTCATTCATGCTAAAAACATATAAATATCGCGTAAATTATGTATTACTTCATCATTATACTAACAAAAAGTATTTTGTAGTCAAACGTAATCGCCATTTCACAATTACACAAACGTGCTACAAAAATACGACACGTACGGACAAAAAGAAATTAGACGTGAGCGAATGCTTTGTAAACAAGAACGCACATTTTCCACAACTTTGTAACCAAGCTGTTAAAACTCTATACACTTATAACACTATTCCACTTTGTTATTAACTCGGCATCATGTCAGTCATGTTCGCCACTGTGTAAAATTACACGTGACAGATTTTATAAAATAGTAACTTCGCAGCTGTATTATTTTACGTTTTTAATGTATTTTTTTATTTTTAAAACTAAATATAAAATTCTACTTATTGCATAGTCAAAGTTATATAATATTCTTCTATTATGTTGGTATAATCCGGCCCCCACCATATTTAAGCGTTTTGTTTATCACTATACCGTGACGGGGTCCCAGATTAAGGGTGTTCAATTGCGATAAAATCATAATTTTAGATTTTTATGACATATCGGTAGTTTTTTATTCGATACTTGTGAGTGCAATTTTCTCTTAAAAAAATTTTTAGCTGTCATAGTTTTCTCATAACGATGCGTCAAAGTCAGAATTTACTTGTTACACTGCCATGCAAATAGTAAAAACCAATCAATCTATTTAAACTAAATAATTCACTGTGAATTTACATCCAGTGAGTAACGCAATAAAACATTTAAAATCCTACAATGCCATATTTACAATTTTTAAAAAAAATCACAGAAGTACAGAAAAAATTATAAAATTCAACATTTTTTTTTTTTTAATATGAAAATATTTCACGCCATGTTTCTTCATATTTATTACGTAGCCTATGGCATGTTATTTCACTGTGAATTATTTCACATACATAAGTCAACTGGTTTTCACTATTTGCATGGCAGCACAACATGCAAATTATACTTTGACGCACCTTCATGAAAGAACTATGCGAGATAAAATTGTTTTGTAAGAGGAAATGGCACTCACAAGTATCGTCTACACAACTAACAATATTTCATATAAATATAAAATTATGATTTTCTCGCACTTGAACATCCTTAACCTAGACACACTACAGAGTCTGTCAGGCAGCAGGCTCCCGATGCAGCGTTGCTACATTTAAAATTCCGGGCTTGTACAAAAAACGGCTGTGATAAGACACAATACGTATACGATGTTTCCTATGGGTCTGAAAAATTCTCTCTTTGTTTTGGACACAAACTAGATTTCAATCAGTTGTAAGTTGTTGTCACTTTTGCAATTAGAAATTGAATAATTTGCAACCTGGGCTCTGAGCCAATAATAAAGAAGCATCAGAATGAAGGCCCAATAATGTAGTCCGATTGTGTCAGCGAGCTGCCAATAGGAGCTACTGTCTGCTGAGTACAGAAATGTTCTTGGCGGCTAACCTACAGGTCAGTGAACAATCAAATTTCTTTTTTTTTTAATATGATTGCAATGTTGTAAAGAGAATCAGTTTTGAAGTCTTTGTTGTAAATTAATCCTTGTACACTTGTGTATAGGTGGTTCGGGATAAAGTGAGCATTCAAAATGCCCTGCTAGAGCTCTATTTTCAGCCAATTCGTATCTTTCCGCATGTAACGGCTAACGGCGGGAATGTCTAACCTCACCGGACACGTCACTCAATGTTTGCGGGTGTAAGATACATTGCACAGTCAGTATGAATCAGTACAGTTTGTTAAACATGTTTATTAATTATATGAAATACATTTATGTCAATTTCGGTTGAATTTGATTCTGTATTGTTGTATTTAAATAGGAAAATACATGGAACTATACTGCGGGATTTCGCTGCCAACCATACAAGTAGAAAGGCAACTATAGTTACTGTAAAATTAAATGCAGTAACGACTAGTGATATTTTTTAAAGGTTAAATTTTTAGTGCTCACTTTATCCCGAATGACCTATACGCTAACCTTTCTGCGTTGTACCGTAACTACGGTATTTCTGGTAAGAATGATAGGCAGACTGTGGCGACGCGCATCTGCCCTTGCCACAGGGTTGCAACTGTGTTTCCTGGAGAAAAGACGGTGTCGTTAATCTCCAGTGGAAGGTAGTGTGTTTGTGGCACTTCTTTCTGCCCTCACCTTCTGAAGTGCCCTTTCATCCCTTGATGGTGGACTAACACCCCTCCCCACTCCTTTAACCCAAACACTTCACACTCTCCAACCTGTCGTCGGGATACTGCGGAGAAAAACCAGCATCCACTTGCAGCTGTCCGTTCACACGCAGGCGTGGAGAAATTACAGCTCTGTCGGAAATGCTTTTTTTTTTAAAAAACTTCCCTTAGGCTGGGAAACGGAGACCGACTGCAAAAAAAAAAAAAATAGGGACAGGTGTTCCAAAAACTTTTACGCTCCATAGTTCTATTTTTGAAGTTCAGTGGAAGTTGTCTAAAAGGAACTACATCTAGAACTTCGGTTGATTTTTTTCTGTCTGTGTTTTATACTTGACATAGAACAGAATCTCCTTAAACTTCACGATTGCTATTTTTTTAAAAGTGTAGTCAACATAGGTGAGGGAATCCAAATAAATTCCAAACGTGTGGCCACTACGTTAGTCCTGACTACTATAGATAAGCGATATTGATCAAACGGGAGAATTAATAAACATTTCCCTGGATATCCAGTGAAATCTGACAATTCCGACGTGGTGAACATATGTCTTGCCCTTCATAGGTTCATGTTCCGTACTTGTATCACATCTAATCTATCGGAAGCGATGATTGGCCACACTGACATGTGTTAATAACGTTAAACAAATAATCAGTGACCAGATAGTAGGTACCTACTAGGAAAGGGTCGAATTTGCGAGCAAAACTGGAAACCACGAACAGGATTTTAACCATGAGAACAAAGTTTAATCGTTGACGAATTAATTGAAGTACAGCACTTTTCAGTGAATTTTCTGTCTAATCCACCGATTTTTCAGTAACTTCAGCCAATTCAATGTAATAACGAGTGTGTTCCCATGAATCATTGTAATTCATTCAGCTATTTCTGAACAATCCAAATCTTTTCAGCGCACATTTGCTTGCGTCTAGAAATAAATTATATAGTTTATTACATGCTATTCTGAGATACATGCATAAAATAACAAATCTGAACATTAACGTGAAAATTTTACCATTTATTGGATTATATAATTCGTCTGATAACCAGCTGCACCCAAACACACACCAAATATACTTTTTTTTTATCACTACACAAATTATGTTGGGGCAAGTATCTTTTTTCTTCAATATTAACAAATACAACACTATCTATGCCGCAAAGTAGCTAAACAGTAGGCCTACCTAAAAAGTGTGTTACTATTAAAGATACCCTGCTTTGCAGCAAAGATAAGCTTAAAAAACGTTGATTTGACGAGACTTAATTTTTTAGGAAGTTTTGTTTGGAAATGTTGTTACCATTGCTGTGATATTTTGGCGAAGATACTTAGCTGTGGCTCATATTCTAACAAAATTTTCTTTCCCGCAACAAATATTTGTGATGTGTCAAATATATTTTTTAGAGTGAACGTTATCTCGGCGTCAACAGTTTGTCGCTGGTTCCTAAGAACGTAGCATTGAAGTAATCAAATTACATAGAAGGGTTCGTGCTACAGTCAGGGGCGTCATTTCAGGTTTTTCTAGGGGGGGGGGGGCAAGATTTTGTTTTCTGGCGACAGTGACCTTGTTGCATCTTTTTTATTAATTAAGCATGTATAAATTAGATACTTTAATAATAAAACTTCAGTTTTATGTCCTTAAGTTAGCATTATTTACATTTAAAAATACAAAAAATACAATAGTCAATCTTTTAAATGTGTAAGATATTTTTTTTGACATTACATTTTCCTCGTTTTGAAAAAAATTGGCTTAGATAGTTTTTGTATAGCGGTGTTACGTCACAATTTGGATGTAAGTGGGATGCGTATAAATAACGAAAACCAGCTGACTTTCTAAAAAAAATCCTATTGTAAGCCCTAATAAAATGCGGAATTCCGAAAAATTCATTAGAAAACCCAATAAAATACTTTTAAAAAATCTGAACTTAAAAAAAATTGGATAATTTAAGCAATGTTGTAAAAGTAAATAAAAAATTTTTAATTTTTAACTTTTTGGTGTTATTGGAGTCTTGCTACGTAATTTCAGAGTGAAGCATTAATTTTTAGTAAGTGGTTTGAGTTCAATTATTTTACGACCTCGTATTTTGCAAATGTGTCTATGGCATGTGCATGTGAGAAAATTATTTTAGTAAAATTTGCCGTGTAAGAGAAAATGAAGTTACAAGCGATGTTTGAGAACCAAAAATACGAATATGTACAAATCGCACAAATACAAACCGTACGAACACAAAACAATGTGTGTGTGTTGGTGTGTGTGTAGGAATCACGGTCGTAGAAGAACAGGTCTGAACACTCGCCTATCTACCAACGTATTTTGCTTGACTCCCTTGTTGTTTGGCTGTAGTTCGTCAAGTTACCGAGAATATTGTACTTTTTGACGCTGTAATCCGGGCGGTCGGACTCAAACTCCGCCCACTTTTTTCTATTGTTTACATTATAAAGTAAATAAAAATTGCTGGAGCCAAGATTTAAAATTGTGAGCAAAGGGAGTATTTTATACACTGATAAAAAATACGTTTTGATAAATTGTTTGTTTTAGTGGGAGGGAAGTGGGCGGAGTTTGAGTCCGACCGCCCGGATTTCAGCGCCAAAAACGCGTAGCATTAAAAGAGAATTTGGCGAACTACAGCCAAACAACAAAGGGGTCAAGTTTCCAGGCGAGTGTCCAGACCTGTTCTTCTACGGCCGTGGTAGGAATTATGAATCTAAATCCTTGGCAATTTAGGATTGAAATTAATTGCACTGAAGTTGCATACAAAATTTCCAATTATCTCCGTAAATTCGTGTAAACCAAAAAGCAAGTACTAATTTTAATATATATTTTATATTTCGGAGAGAGAAAAGACAGTTAAATATTTTCTTTAAAATAAAGACCAAGGATTACATAAACAAGAATGTGTTTAAAAAATAACAAAACAACATCGAATACCTACCAATAATGCCTAGTTTTTTATTTGCTGCACAGCGGATACGTATCACAAAAACGTAAACGTAAAGCATTTCGAGTGTGTTCTACAATGGGACACGGATACGCTTGCGAAAACATAAGAGCGTTGGTAAACTCGGAAGTATTACGTATCCGTGCTTGCGCGTAGCCAATGACAATCGCGCATTTCGCCTTTCGCTGCAGTTTTTGTTTACAACAATTTAACACGTTGAGTTGTTATGGTTAACTAACACAATTGCTTTCACATGCACTGTAATAAACTATTATTATTTGTGATTAAGAGACTACGGGAAACTATTCGTAAAGTACCACAAACGAAAGAAAAAAATGTTAAGTTCTTAAAATATTAACTGCCGTTTGTAAAGTAAAAATTATTTTGCCGTTTCATTTCGATAGAAAACACGTATGTGGCCTGACTATAATATTCAAAACATACTAAACTATTTACAACTTACACATTTTTCACTAATGCCGGAAATTAAAATGGACTCTCTCTCTCTCTCTCTCTCTCTCTCTCTCTCTCTCTCTATATATATATATATATATATATATATATATATATATATATATATATATATATATATATATATATATATATATATATATAGTTTTATAAGTTGCAAGTGCTTACGTTTCCGCAACCGTTTCGATGCATGACAGAATAGAAAATTTTTCCACTCCGTGTACTCGTTTCGTTTCGTTTGAGTATTATGTATACGCTTTTTTCTTACGCTTCCGTATCACTGAAGGATGGGCCTAATGACCACATGTGCACCAGGAAGAGAGGGTTGAGTTTTTTTTTTTTTTTTTAATAATAATAATGGTTATTCGTCTGCAAAGTGATATTACCGTTTTACTTACGTTTGTTGCGTAAATTTAACTGACAGGATTTCAAACTACATATAATGCTGTAATTGCCAAACCATCCAACAAAATTTATACAGGATGGGGGAAACATCCCCTCCTTTTTTACCTTACGAGAACTGCGTAAACTACACAATTTTGCACCTTTGAAATCCAAAAAATTCCCGAAGGAGGGCTTCCGGACCACCACTTTATTGAGTGGAATCGGTAATACATGGTTACATCGCTGAACACAGGTCCTAGTCTCGTCTAACGCACGCCGAACCAAAATCCTGGTTGCGTCCCTGCTGATGGCGGGAGTGTGGGAGTGAAGTTTGCCGGTGGCCTGACCCTGTTCTGCCGGACTGCCGACTGCGTGGGTGCCCGCCAGCAGCGCTCTGGTACGACCGGACCCCGGGCTGGCGATGCGAGCAGCTTATCTCCCCGCAAAGGTCGTGCCACAGACTAAATAATAATATTTAGGAACCCTTGTTTTCCGCGAAAAGAATTTTGCCTCAATTTGTTTCCGTGTCTTGCGTGCACATCTGCAGTTCTGCTTCGTGGTCAGTGATTGGATATTTTAACTCCCACGAGCATTGGGATTCTACCGGCAAATCACAGACGTATAGTACTGCAGGAACGTTTTCGTAAGTGGCTCAGTCAAATGAGATACGGCTCTTCACACAGACAAGCTGCCAATAACCATGAAACAGAATTGTAGATGTGCACGTAGGGCACTGAAACAGACTGGGGCAAAATTCTTTTCGCGAAAAAACAGGCTCATTTGATATGGTCGAACTTCGACCCTTATCGACTGCCCGAGACTGTTAATGTCATACCACGTGTCTGTTTGGCTCCTGTATGTTATGACATGCTTCCAATTGGCCTGGCTGTCGAGTAGCAGGGCAGCCAACTTACTCTGAATGGCGGGAGGCGTTTCCGCCATGTTGCTGGCCCGCGAAGCCATTTTGCTGGCGTGTGTGACCGAGTTCGCCAACATACCAGCTATTTCACTTCTGTATTATTAAATATTCTGTGGCCGTACTACAATCGTGATAACCATAACATCAACCATACCCATTACCATTGTCAACGACATTAAGGGCGTTCGGCTCGGGAAAAATCATAATTTTATATTTGTATGAAATAATGTTAGATTTGTAGGCGACAAAAAATATTCGGTCAGTTTTCCCACAGCGGCATTTCAAAGTCAAAATTTGTATTTTTTTTATCCACCGCTAAAACCAATCAACATAATGTAATGAAATAATTCGCATTAAAACTACATGCCACGGGCTACTGTTTGACATTTACAAAACCCATTTCAAAAAAAAAAAAATTATTTAAATCAGTTGCAGAAATTTGCAAAAACATTCCAGTTTTCAGCAATTTTCATAAACACAAAAATGTTTTGAAATGGGTTTTTGGATACTGAGAAATCCTGTTTCAGTTTGAATTATTTCATATGATTACGTTCGTTGGTTTTCGCAGTAGATAAGATAGATAAACATACACATTTTTACTTTGAAATACCATTATGAGAAAACTGTCTGAACCTGTTATTTATATAAAATAAAACTGTACTCCCGCGTGTCGTCTGTAAAGCTAACTTCATTTCATACAAATATAAAAGTACTAATTGTCCCTACTTGAACGCCTTAAAGAAACGTCTTGCCACAACTGACATATAAAAAAATCTGGATGTATTTACTTCCTGTCCAATCAGAATTCACTTTCAAAAAATTTTTTTTTAAATTTAAACTTTACTGTGTAAACAATTTGCTACATGCAAATTCCATCAGGTGTCCTTGAGCACTGTCGTTGAAATCAGTTTACTAACTGGTTGACTCGGACCAAGATAACAATGAGAACAATTGAAGAAATCGAAGAAATAACAAACAGCCAAATTACAAACAAGAATAAAAATAGGGAGATAGAGAGGGAGAGAGGAGAATTATAGTAATAGAAATACTGTTATTAAGAGGTCACAAATTGATTGACACAACAAACATAACAAAATATTTGCTATAATTCCCGTATATATTTTTTTCTTAATTGGTTGCCCTAAATAATCTCTTACTGTGAAAATTTTCTCGCAATAAATTTACCTATGCACGAATTATAACATGCGAATTCGAATAGAAGAGAATTGTTATTGGGTGGCTTCTCGCAAAAGAAAGGTTAGGGTTCACCGACTTACTACGCGACTATGAAATGCATATTGTCATGTCTTTGGTTATGCACGAATGTAGCACGCGCCATATCAGAGAATGAGTTCAACTGTTAACTGTTATTGGCATGGTTATAGTTACTTCATTGTAGCACGGCCTGAACTCTAATAAGGGAAACCAATGATGTTCACAGAATAGTGCAAACGAAGAGCTTTAAACAGAATTCCATCGCGCCCGAAAATATAGGTAAAAACATTACATTGACCTAATATTATTTTTAAAGTACATTTTTCAACCTTAGTTAAAATTAGAACAAAAATAAATACTACGTCACATATATTACACTTGCGATGATATAATTTAAAAACTATAATCCACTTTTGGGTCGGTTACGTTGTCAGTAACTGGCATTTACAAAACTTAATTTTAGGTTAAGATGAGTAACCTGCTAGAACTACTTATGTTATCTTGGTCACGTCATAGAAAAGGACAAAGATGTTTGATATATATCAGGTAGGAAGTTATTAAGCGTTTAAGCAAGTAAAGAGTTTAGATCACATTTTGAACGTACGCAAAATTCGCGCGGATAAATTTAAAACCACTATAGAGTTGAAATGTAACTTTATCGGTGCTAACATAGTGGCTTTTCGTAAATGCCTACAGTTTCCTGTTGTAGAAGCTTGTTTTCGAATAAATCGGCAGTATTTAAAAATTAGAATTTATATGCCTAGGAAATCTAATGAAGTAACTTAAAAGTTGTATTCAACGTTAAAAACTAACATTTAAAGTAGAAATGATAATTAAACAATATTTTGAGGAATTCTTATTAACGTGTATATACTCATATGTACTATGTAAACATCTCGTCAGCTCGTGAACTTATAACTTGCAAGGGGTCGACAGATCGAGTCTCAGCTTCTACAAGAAGCATTTTAGTTAGTTAAAAAAATTTTTTGTGAGGGCGTCACGTGCGTGATAACACAATAAATAAGGCGATACTAGCGAATATCAGCTAAGTCTGACAAAACTGCGATATATCGATTCTATCGATAGTATGCGATAAAAGGTGGGGATAGTTGGATTCCGTCAGGAAAAATACCAGTTTACAAATTAACATTGTCTGATGTCTCTGGACCGCATTATTCACTCAATGGAGAAAACGAAACCTTGCCGAAGTTTCCCGAAATCATATTGCGATTAATAAATGACTTGAATAATATAACATAATATTCATAATATCTAATTTACGTAATTACTTTTTGCTACATACTTTTCATCTTTCGAAAAATAAAACATTTTTTTTTTTTATTTATTCAATTAAGTTGTGATTGTGGAGGTACGGGAGCTCTCGTCCGTTCGTTCTCTTTTCAATCAGTCCGTTTCCCAGTATCATCGATTTCTATGTGTGTAAAGTAATTTTGATACCAACTCGCTTCAGAACTGTTAAATGAATCATTTCATAGGACGTGATTCAGATTTATGTTTGGCCAACTAATTTATTACGCCATTTTGTTTAAAAAGCTGAATTAAAAAACTTGTACAACGAAATACAGTAGATCCATAAATGAATATAACAACTGAAATGTCTGCCAACGCGTGAATGTGGAAATTGAGTCTTTTTTGTAGTTATACATGTAAGGTCGGAACACGTTTCTGTCTTCGGCAAAAATCGACAGACAAGGTTCTCCGTTTTTAACGTTTGTTGCACATCTGTTCATACACATTCGTAGCTCGCATCGGCCAGCCTAGCCGTCGTAAGATTCATGGAGGGATGGGGAGAGGAGAGAGAGAAGAAATGGTGGATCAAAATGAAACTACCTAAATATTTGGTCAGTAGAACTTAGAATATACTATTACTGGAGTCCTTTAATTAGCTTGTCTTGTGGAGATGCGGAAAGGAACATTTGTGAATGAATGCATAGTCTACAACCCCACATGCCAAACTACTGAAACAATTCCACCAAATGTATAAGTTATTCAAACTGTTCACTGCTGTGTCATATTGCCGCATCAGCATGGCTAAATGTACCAAAATGATTAGAAAAGTAGTTATAAAAATGTTTGGAACCCAAGATGAGGGCGTATGTTTCGCCTTAAAAAGTATAGGTGTTTGCATGGTTAGTTATATTCTCACAATAACAGTTTTCTGCATTGAGGCGTGGAAAATATTGCTACAGTAATAAAAGAATTGAAAAAAAAAATACAGACGAGTTGTCGGCGAGAAGAATACATGCCACTTCGATGACTTGCGTCTATACTCTATCCATTCTAAGGTTGCAGCTAATTCATCCAAGTGAATGTATATAACATTTTTGCACAGCGTAAATTTCATTTGAAGTTTTGAAAAATACAAGGTAACTATGCTACGGCACAATCACAATGTGAGGAATCAAGATATAATTCAATTGCTTCGATTTATTTCGTTGGTAATTTTTATTTCTGCTGCAACCTTAGAGTGGACAGAGTATAGAGACTATCGAGGACGTGTGGTGCACGTGCTGTGTCGTCCTTGTTGCTTCCGCATTTCTCGACTTCGAACGCGCAAAATACATCCATCTAAGTCATTGGTCGGGACCGGAAAAAATTTCCCGAATTAAATTTAGGTGGCTAGAATAGAAACACATTCAAAGTTCTTCTACGAATACATTTGGGTCACATATCATTAGGGTCAGTCCTCTCGCCTCCCACCAAGGCGATCCGGGTTCGAGTCACGGTGGGTCGATCTCGGATTTTCGCATGTGGAGATCGTGTGAGACGATGCCGTCGGTCTAAACTATTTTGCAGAATACGATGGCCCTAAAGATTCCAGCGATTTTCAACTATCTCCACCTATAAGTTACTCTTAGACACTAACCACGCTATTTATCAGCGTATAGATAAACCTTTGTAAATGAAGTCGATTGCAGATAAAATTTCAAGGCTTTCAACATGTTGCTGTTTAAAAAAAAATTATATCCCCGTCATGTATGGACAGGGAACGAACTCATGTACCCGTTTTACGCTTCTTATAGCTGTACCACAACTTGAAAGCGGAATTCTTTCTCGTTTCACCAGATCTTCACGACGTTAGTTTGGTACATGCACGTCGTAATTTAGTATACAAACTCTATTGCATTACCCTTCTCACAACCGTGTGAATACATTGAAATCAGCAGTTTCAAAAGTTACATTTATGTCTTCATTCTTCCAAAAGAAGCAATAATGAAAATTTTCTAGACCATAAAACGTTGTAACCAGTGCAGTGACAATATTGAAATGGGCAAAATACAGCTGTTATTACGGTTTACTATGTATGTCGTAACGTTTATACTAATGTAACTATGTGTTGTGGTTGTGGAACAAATTCGGTATCAGCAGACACGCAGTTATTCAGCTAACATGTAATGATATACAGAGATACGCATCTACATTTTTACAAATACGCTGCTAGCATTGCCGTAATTTAAATGCAGTTAGTTTACAGAAAGTTAGTTTTTCCTAACAACTGCTTCGAACGTGATCTAATAAACTTGAAACAGCTTATGGCAAAATACAGTTTTGCCGCAGTTTACAAAATTGATCTTAATTTCTTTTTCGTTGTTAGTTTAGTTCATTTAATTTCAAATCATGGATTCGTGGTATAGCTATAACTATATACTTGTTTTTACGCTCACGTAGTTATCGACTTTACCTGTTTTCACAGCTTTACTGAATTATTTACAGTCGTTAGTTTTATCGGTTCTTAATTGTATTGACCATTATACTTAATTGTAATTTAATTGATCTTTCTTCTCCTCACTGTTGTAACACTTTTACTATTTTAAATAGTCTTGTGTGTTCTTAATAATTTTAGCTATGTTTAATAGTTTTACTTGGTTTCACTAGTTTCAACCGTTTTTATAGGTTTATCTGTCTTCGACAGATTTACTTAGCTCCTCTCGTACGGTGTACTTGCATGTGTTGGATTTTCCTGTTTTGTTGGATTTATATGTCCTTGTCGGACTTTCCCGATTGCAGTAGTTTTAATTAATTTCATTTTCTGCAAGGGTTGGTCCTTTCCATCATTATAAACATATGCTTTTGATGTGAAATTGTCTTAACTGCCGGTCGACAAGCCCCCCAAATCATCCTCACTCATTCACTTTACATAGGGCAAACCTGCCCTATTTCGTAATAGGTAGAAATGATGGTTTATCGCGGGAAAACTTGACTGTTTGCTGGGTTTCAGCATACGTTCAGCTTACCAGAAGATTACTGGCTTGCGCTTGTACTTGGAGCTGTTACCCTACTTGACTGAGCCAATAACAATCCCAATATTGTAATAGTCGATGTCTGTTATTGGTCTGCAGACAGCAACGTTGTGTCAGAAGTATATATGTTGTAGAAACTACAGCGTTTTCAAGGGTATGTTGGCACAAAATATTTTCGCGATGTACCATCATAAGTCTTCGAACGTGTAACAGAAATTTGTTATTTAATTTGTTGTGATCTTATTTTATACATTGATAACGCATTGCCGAAACTACACATGCCTGCTCTCTATTGGTGCCCTAGTGAACTCGATGGACATGCAGATCCTTACAAATTTTTGTGAAGCCCGCGACGTGGTTGTAACGATATTGAGGTACATCACGATATTACACTTTTCCCTTCACGGAATAGAAAGTTGTGTTCGAACCCACTTATCTACGTTTACTGTGAATTGGTTGAATTAATTTTGAACCATCTTTTCTACAACTTCCGAAGCACTCCGTGCGGCAAAAAAACACTTCAAGAAACTAATTAAATACATATCATTGAGCGGAATTGTCGCGACAGTATTTATCGTCGAATGGCGGCGTAAAATATGTGCAGTCGTTTGGAAGCAATATCCGAGCCGTAATTAGTACCGTGTTTTTATTTTGTTGCAGTGGGCGTGTAATTCACCGGTTTTCACAAGTTCGTTATTTGGCGGATTTGAATTGATTACGTTTTAATCCCATTACCTCCTCCTTGCTTACCATTAAAATGTATTGTAGTTGATGGACATTTACATATACACATACAGCTATTTTTAAGAGCACATGGAACACATTTCAGCCGTTAAAACATCAGCAGTTTTGTAGATTTCTAAAAACAAATTTGCAAAACTCCTACAAAATATCATTTTTACCAACTTTTTAAAGAAAAATTTTTCCCGAGTAACGTATTTGTGAAGAACAATATCTGACGCCGAAACCTCGTACATTAATTTGCGACGTAACAGATTACATGGAAAAAATATTTTGTGGCAGCTACGAAATATTTTGTGGGTATTTACCTTGCAAAATTTATTTTGTGGTCACTGCAAAAATATTCAGTTGTCACCACAAAAATTTTGTGGCTACCACTAAATTATTTTTTTAAATAAAACAAAATAATTTTGAGGGGAAGACCTCAAATAAAATTTTTCTTTAAGTGATATGCTTAACAATTTCATCACGTTTGCTCATAAAGTTGTGTTGTAGTTTTTCCATATCAAATTCCAAAAACATGTAGATTTAAATACGAGTTCAGCGTTTATTTATCTACCACCCAATAGCGTTATAGCGTGGTCTGTACACGATCTGTAAAATGATTTTTTCGGGTCTTGTTGCTGAAGTCTGGAGAGGTTAACACAGTTTTGATTCTGACTGTGTAACTGATGCCAAATACGTTTGTTTTGGTATTTGATGTCACTCATCTCAACAAACTTACTTCAAGGTACGAAATGAATGGCAGGTTTTGTTGGTATCATGATTCTGTAGTTCATTCACTTCTGAATCACAAGCTACAGTCTCTTTCAAACAAATTTGTAACGTACCGATGTTTAAATGTATAATAGTCAGTGTAAACATTAAATTTCAATCAGTGGTAACAATTAGTGAATTTTTAATCACAGAAATTCCAGTTAACAATCTATTTATGGCAGATGAACCTGATGAATTCACTGAAAATCAGTAAATAAACAGGTGAAATTCACTGAGAAGAGTGAAAATCTCTTTTAATTCAGTAGTATTTAGACATTTAAACTATCAGCAATGTTTCACAAACTACTGTTTCTCATTTTTTACCGAAACGACTGAAATTTCACCGCTGTGGTTCATTTCTAACGGATTCAAGTTTATAAGAGTGTAAGAAATAAGCATGTTACGAAGTTTTCAGTGAACTCAAAATGTAACGTCTAATTCCATTGTGTAGTTGTTTTGATTAATATTGTCGGCAGTAAGTTGCTAGAATTGCGTACAGCTACCAAACATTGCATCCGTTCCCTGATTTTTTTACGCTAGTAGAAAAGCATGCATGCAATTGTGTCCGACAATAACTAGGCCTATCCTGTAATTTTACTTGGCGCGACGGTAAGTAAATTACTTGCACTTACCCGGTGCGACGGTAAATTACTCGTACCGAGTGTCTCTACACGGGTGTTTAAACATCATCTTTCTGACTTTTCTTTGTCGCCTCTCTGAAATAATCGAAATAATGGTTGTCATAAGGTGGTTGTTAGCCTGGTGTTAACAGCGTAACGTAATTGGACTAGTTGCGAAGGTCTAGCAGGCGCAAAAAAAATTGCAGGAACTTTGCCAGCGTCTGCGCGCCTATGGGTGTGCGAAACCTGTCGGGGAAACATACTTTGTAGAAGCAAGACCAGAGTGAGACTCTCGACTTTCCACGGAAAACTATTCGAACGATCGATATTACGTTTGATCTTACATTTATGTACTTGCTTTAGATCTGTTTTTTTTTTTTTTGCTTGTCTATATAATATGTATATTCAGCTTTAACTGAACTGACGCTGGAATCACAATATCGCGACGCGACGGATAAGATGCGAATAAAAGTAACTTGTCAGCCAATCAGCGTCGAGATTTCTAGACGTCAAGCTGACTAAAACTTCCTGCGCTACGCAATTTATGAATACAAAGTACTTCAATTTTATTCGCGTCACGGGCGGAACAAGAATGGAAAAAATCGACTTTAATTTTGTACCCAAGTGTTGGTGTACCTAGAATGGTATTTTGATTAATTTGACAAGAGATTTAAGTTTGTTGTAACAAACTCATTATAACCTTTTTACGCAAACATGTAATTGTGACTGTCTTTTCACACGGGAATGCCAGTGTGTGTGTAACATATATTTAAAATAAACAAAAAAATTTAAACACCAATGGCTGTCGTACAAAAGGTTAGTCTGAAGTGGCAACGATCTATTTCCATGCAATAACGTTTTAGTATTTGTCGCGTGGCGGTAAGACTACTGTGTACAATGACGGGAATTTTTAGTGTTACATCACGCCGTTCGAGTCTCGTCTTTCGCGCTGTTGTGATTCCAGTAAATTAATAATTATAAGAGGGGATGCTATGCGCGATCCCTACTTATTCCCGCGAATCGCTCTCGACGTGCAGGTTTAATAGAATAGTTTTAAGTATACATACAGAAGCAAAATCGCCGTGCGTTTTCAGTAATTCCCGCTTCAAACAAGAACATGACCTTGCTTCGTCCAGTAGACTCAGTTCACGGAATACAACAGTTCATGAATACAACAGGGGCCGCGGTGACCGAACGGCCAGACCATTCGCCTCCCACCAAGGTGATCCGGGTTTGATTCCCGGCGGGGTAGGTGGGAATTGTGCCTGACGATGCCGCTGGTCGGCGGGTTGTATCTGGGACCTCCCGATTCCCCGCCCCTTAATTCCGACGCTGCTCCACACTCACCTCATGTCACTCCTCACCAGCGCTGAAGACCTCGATGTTGAGCGCTGACCAAAATCCCTCACTCACTCACTGAAGGTGGCCGCCAAGAGACGTCCAGCGCTTCGGCCGGCACAAGATTATTCGACAATGTGAGGGATGTCTGCTTAGTAGTTCCACACAAAAAACGTTTTCTGTCGAACAGCGAATAACTTAAGGGGTATTGACCCCTACCACCTTGGATTTATCTGTATCTTCTCGATAACTATCAAAATTTTTGTCACGACAAGGCATTGATACAAACTTAATCGACTTTCTGTAATTGCTGGAACCATAATATATTCATCATTTTACAACGGGAAACAGCTGAAAAGGAAAAATTGCTTTATTTACGGGAGAGACTACAGAGGCCGCAACATTAACAGAAACAATGCCATATGGATTCCAAAAAGTTAATGAAACAAAAACTATGCCTTGTCAGCGTGAAAAAAGCAAAAAAATGTGTATATTCCCTGATTTATAAGAAAAACCGTAAAACCGATGTTTTGAAAATTTTATAATGCAAAAAACATATTCTTACAAACACAGTTAATTGTGTAAGTTCTTCAAAAATTACTTTAGTATAAAATTTCAATGTTAGGTTTCATAATAAAATTATTTCTTCTGAGCGCTTGAAAAGTTACAAAATAGCAATGGCGGATTTGATCCAGAATACCCTTAAAGAACGTCACACGTGTGTGTACTCATTCCTGCTCCTTCATTCATCTCTAAGTTTTATTTTCTCGCTGACGTAAATGACAAAAAAACGGGTGTTTTTGCGGTCCTTGTTACACTGTAAATCTGAATTAGTGGATATTCACTGATTCACGCTGATTAACGGAGCAGGTTTAATAATTTGAATCCGTGAAAATAGTCACTGGTTAATTAGTAAATATTCACTGATTTCCTTTAAGAGTGCCAAAATCTCACAAGTTAATTAGTGAATATTCATGGTTTTTCTTCCAGTTTCCAAAGAATAGTTTTCACTAATTGAATCAGTGAAAAATTCATGGAAAAAACTGTAGACATTCACTAATTTACTTGTAGAATGTTGGCATTCTTTATCAGAATCAGTGATTAGTGTGTCACTGATTCAAATTGTTGAAACTGCTCCATCCATTGACGCGAATCAATGAATATTCGCTAATTCAGATTTAGAGTGTAGGCATGAAAATCTTGGCGCAGGATCTTTTGAAAGGAATAGGCGTGTACGATACACATTTATCTTTAAAATTATGTCATAAAATGTTCGGGGTCACCACTAAGGGCCGAAACATTAGACCTCTTTCGAATGACAACCAACTGCTCACCAATGTATTTCTCTATGGGGATAGCAGTTGGTTGTCATTTGAAAGCCGTTTGTAAATAAGGCCCTTAGTGTCTCATAGAGAGAGAATGCACGTCTGTTCAGTGACTAGTGACTAGAGGCTAGGGTGATGCGTCGTTCTTACTGCTTCCACTCTTCTAGGCTTCGAAAAGATTTCGATACGTCGGAACAATGTGTCGCAACAAGACGCAAAAGTACTTCGGCAAATGAGTAGAGACCTGAAAAATTCGCGTTTTCTTTTGGCCCCAAGCTAGAATTCCAGCAACTGTAAGTTCGTACCGCTATAGCAATTTGCCCGTGACTTATTTGACACTTCCTGGAAGTCGCTTAGCCAATAGTACAGAAGCAACTAAATGCTGGCCCATGTTACTGCGTCATCGAGCAGCCAGTGAGCAGATAATGTCTGCTTGAATACACATATGTTCTTGGAGGTTAGCCTACAGGTCAGTGAATCAGCGAAATTTTTATGTCTCTAGCAACGACAGGTTAGGAATCTCAAGTTCGACCGATCCAGTCAGCAGCGAAGTGCGCTGAAACGAAGGACCGTAGATGTCGTGCCAGCTCAGGAGCTTCTTCGTCGTCGAGGGCAGAGGTGGGGGCGACCCTCGTGCCAGGCGGTCCCAACACACTCCTCCCTCCCTCCGTCAAGGTCGCCGTCGACGACGTCCCGCGCGCCGCAAGATGGATGACCTCCCTCCAGCGTCTCCTCCCTATCTTCCCTTCCCCTCCTCCGGACTTGAGTGGCAAGGTCGTGGCAGGGGACGAGATTGATCGCCGGGGATCCGTGAGCGATCACCGATCGCCGATCGCGACACCGCTGGCGGATGACGAATGGTTTCTCCCCTTGCGGCACCTCCGCGGGCGCCTGGTCGACGGGCACGGCTTCTTCGGGAACAGCTGTCTTCACCTTCGAGGCTGGTTGGCATAGACCGAGGAGTAACCAGGATCTCATTTATAGAAGGAAAAGAGAGTTGCATTCATTAATTTCACTTAAAGAGTTAATGGACCTGACACAAGTGAGACGTTCTGTAGCGTGGTACGGAAAAGCGTTTTTCTTGCATAATTATTAAAATTGTTTCTAATACGTTTATCTACTAAAAGAAGACACACTTCAAACCGTGGCCCTATGATTTTAAAAATGCCGTCCTCTAAGTATAAACATGATTTCCAAGCTCCTCAAAAGTGCTAAATATGACTTTTCCACGTTGCTGTAGCTGAGAAAATATCAGCCGTAAACGAAAACTAAATCATAGAAATCTGCATTGGACTTTACCTCATACTTTCCACAAATAAATAACAGGGTGACTGCTTGAAGTCCCATTGAAAAAAGGTTTCTAGGAAAACACTGCATGCTAGATTAGTACTTCGCTCCTAGAGGCGATGAGGTGTTTAACGGGCATGTTATATTCTACCTAAGGTCATGCTCTCTGGTTTATAGTTTTTCAATTATATTAATTTTTTACGCCTAAACGAGAGCAGATCTAAAAAAAAATCTGCCTGGCAGTTTTGTTTAAAATCGCCTTCTTTATGTTGTCTGATTTTTTCAATGCAGTAAATACTATGGTTTTAACTAAGTATGTAACTATCGAAATTCGGGTTGACTTTTTAGTCGAAACCGCATAATTTCTTGCTTTGAAAAAAAATTAGCTATCACACCAAAAATCATTTTAAACTAAACTGCCAGACAGATTTTTGATATCTGCTCTCGTTTAAGTGCCTCAAAAGTTAAAACAAATGTAAAAATTACTACCTGCACGTCAGAGGCTCAGAAATGACGGAGACGTAAGGGCGACCTTGAGGCACGCATCAAATGCCGCATCACCTCAACGAGCCAAGCGCTGAACTAGCGTACAAGCTTCCCGTCTAACCTTGTTTACTATGAGACACTAAGCGGTTACCATATATTTATTTTATTGGTGAACAGTCTGTAGCAAAGTTCAATGCACATGGCAAACTAGTTTCACAGTCATCGGGTACGTACATTTTGAAGTACAGCAGTCTGAATACGCCATTTTAGTTTTGTCAATGGCGTAGTATCAGTGCTTTTAATTAGCGTAGTGTCCTAACAATGAGGTTCCGACCTTGTCTGAGGTGTGTTTTCATTTCGTACGTTGGTACAGTGGGCACACGTGGAATAGTTTCATAAAAAAAACCTGTTTACGAGCACACTGCGACGCATTTTAATCGTGAAGTAGGCTGCGCCCGTAACTCAGACGTTAAAGATGGCGTGGTACGTAATTTATAACAAAAAACATCAATTAAAAATTGTACTATGTTATGCATTATTAGACTATGTGTCAATTGTTACATGATTGTGTATAATATACTCTTCAGCTTTGAATTAAGTTCTATAAAAAGTACTTTAGCCTTGTATCTTGTAGTAAATATTGATTTTACAGGACTAAAATATTTTTTTGTAAGACAGTTTCATATCTGAAAGAGTTTTAGCATGTTTTAGTGTTACTTTACAATTGGCGAACGTCTGCTGATGAATAACACTATCCAATTGTAGGGTTCTCGTAGTCAGTTTGTAGAAATAAAAAAAAAACAGCAACCTTAGAAAATAGGTTTCACTAACTGTCTGAGGTCCGGTTTCACCAACCAAGTTTAAGCGATTTAATCTAGATTACTCGGTACTTAATCTCGATTATATATGTTTTGGGTTTCACCAAGCAGTTAAACTCGATTTTCTCGTCTTAAGCGAGATTAAATTTAACTGCTCGATTTTGGCCGGGTAACGTCACTAATCTCGCTTAAGTTCATATTAAAATGGCGCGAGCACTGTATAATTTGGTACTTGACAGTACAGACGATGAAGACTTTATTCCTGTGTATCAACCTAGTAGGATTAGAGAAATAAATCATTATTTTAATGAGAATGATGGTAGGCAGACTTCGAAATACATTTCCGTTTGTCAAAACATTCGGTCCATTCACTTTTATTGATACATACACCGACAGTACAGAAGTCACAGTGGACCGCTTGGCTCAGTGGTTAGCGCTTCTGGCTGCTGAGGCAAGGGTCCCGGGTTCGATTACCGGCCGGGGAGGTGTCATTTACAACCACCTCCTCGGGTTCAGGACTGGGTGTTTGTGTTCGTCTGTGTGCCAAAAAGACACCTTACCATTACAAACCGACACTTACACGATACAAAGCTACTGGGGAAATGCATTGATTAACTTAAAGGGGGAAAAAAAAAAAAAAAAAGAGAGAGAGAGAGGTTAGATGCGTAGGTTTTGCGAGCGGGGAGAATGGTTCGAAGCTTACCACTTCCAAATTTTTTTTTAATTTTCAAAATAATTGCATGTAAGCGTCTTTTATTCAAAAGTTATTTGATAAATAAGTTCAGTGTTATTTATGAAGTACAGTGAGCATTAAATTTTTTTTTTTTCCTTATTGAAAGTACAAGGTTATTCATTGTAATTTTACAAACACATAATTTGTATTTTATTACAAGGACAACTATTGTAGTTTCACAAAGAATTTCTTTGGCAACTGGGTTTCCAAAGATTTTCTTTGTAAAAGTACAAAACATTTTTTACAGTGTATGAGGTTCTGTTAAACGTTTGGTACTTTCAGGTTAGCAAAACATATACAGACGAGAAAATAACTAAACAATTGTGGGTAGATAAACATTTGCATTTACAGCGATAAAATAATGTCAATTATATTTTCTGGATTATCTTCCCCTAGTCTTTCTTTCTTGCTTTGCTCCAAAGTTACCCAGGGGTACCTAGCCCCCTAGCTGTATATTCCCCCCCCCCCTAGATAGTATGATGCAATCACTCCCTGCTTCCCCTCAAGAACGTAACAAAGTTTCCAAATGAAATCATCCACAAAAACACATTCGGCAATTTCCGACGAGTGTTCGGGTATTTCCGACACAATTAAGGCAACTTAACTCACACAACCCATCGTGCAGCCAAGTTTAACTAATCTCTGGTAACTTAAACTCGCCGTGTTGCTGGTGGAACGCACCTCTAACTTAAACTCAGGTTTAGCTCTTCGTCGAGTTTTGTTAAACTCGCTTTGTGGCAAAGTTAAACTTCGTTGGTGAAACTGGCCCTGAGCAAAACAATTTTCTCGATTAACGGTTTTCTGAAATCTCATACATTTTACTATGTACGGTGCAAGAGATCACGCCTAACAAACGCATCATTCTGGGTAATTGTTTCCTCATAAAGTTTGTTAATATCATTATCTAGGGTTGTTGCTTTGTAGTTATTAAGTAATGTCCTTTAAAAAAGTGTCATTGACTAGTACCATTTACACTTAAAATAAAAATTTACTGTCAGAGGATCGCCGGACAGTTGGGATGTCAGCACAACAATTTCATATCGACATTTCATAACAACATTGGTTAGGGGGAGTATGTTGTATTATAATGTTTAGAGGAAATAGGCACCCTTGCGTTATGACTACCTAACAGCTGTATTAGTTTTAATTTAAAACAGATTAATTTTTATAAGAAATTTTAGTCTTAATTTTCTTATTTTTCGTTCATTGGTATGATTACTGTATAATATTTTTACGCAACAAACATACTACTACTACTAGAAAATATCCAAAAATTAATTTAAATTGATATTAAGCACAAGGTTTAACGACACCATCCCCCTCCCCACTCAAGTAAAATCCCAGAAAGAACCAAGAAAAACTATAAAGGAAAAACAAGCTGAATTAGCTATAGTCTATACATTCATAAATAATAAAACCTGAAGGATCCCAGAGGAGTTATGTCCAGTCACAGAAAGTACAAAACAATAAAAAAAGGACATAGAAAACAGTTAGCTTCCGAAACGTCGCGAATTAACTCGTCTGAGAAAATTTCCGTGTTATTTTGTGTTTTCATCGTTGCTTCGACTTGTGTTTTTGACGTCACGGTTTTGTCAACCTGTTTTGTATGTAACATTGTCTTTGTCGTAGTTATTGTCTTGTCTGTATTAATTTTGGTGTCCTGAGTTTTCTCAGTTTTCTTGCCAAGTGCGAAAATGGACTGCAACTAACAACTCGCGGAGACTGAGGCATTCATATGACTGTGGAACATATCGTGCCGGTCAATGAACCAGCGATATTTTCATATATCTACACGCAAGACATTACAACAAGTTGGTACAAAAATTTGGGTTCACTACTAATCAACATCTGCAGACTGACAAGCGAGGATGAGGCAGCAGCCAATCAGACTCAAGGTCAATGTCTAGAACCTCGTGACAGCCAAGAACGGGTCGAGTATTTTTGTATTTTTGGCGAAAATAATTTTGCACCATCATATTTCATCGACTTACGTGAGCATCTGCAACTGCCTCATTGTCAGAGATGATGGTGTATCACGATGATGTTTTGCGCCAATATGCCCTTGAAAACACATTAGTTCCTTGAGTCGTGTATGATTGGGTGATATTACGTCTGACACAATGAAGCTGTCTGCAGATCAATAATAGGCATAAGTGATGGTATATCGTGGGAAAACTTGACTGTTTGCTGGGTTTCAATGTACTTTCAACTTATCAAAATAGTACTGGCTTTCGCTTGTACGTGGAGCTGTAACCCTATTTGACTGAGCCAATAAGTATCCCGATATTGTAATAATTAATGCCTGTCTGCTGGCAGCTGTTGTGTCAGAAGTATATCACCTAATCATATGTGTCACAAGAAACTACAGTGTTTTCAAAGGTATGTTGGTAAAAAAGATTTCGCGATATACCATATTCTCTAATAATAGGCATAAATATTACAATAGCAGGATTCTTATTGGCTAATTCAAACAGGGGAACAGCTCCACGTACTGGGTAAAGCCAGTTATATTATCATGAGCTGAACGTATGTTGAAATCCTGCAAACAGTCAAGTTTTCCCGCGATAAACCACCATCTCTAGTGATAGGTAGGGGCCGGAAAATTTCGCGGATTCAATGATCTTCATGTTAGAATGCACTGTCCTATGCATACTCAAGCCCCGACCATTTGTCCTCTAGTTGCTGCTCAGTGGAACAACGGACGATGAACGAATATACAGGGCTTGAATATGCAAAGGACAATGGATTCTAGCATGCGGGTAATTGAATCGGCGAAATTTTCCGGCCCCTAGTGATAGGATATGTTTTTAACTCTCAGCAAGTTGGAGCTTTACCCGCAAATCACAGACGTGCAGTGTCACAGCAACATCGTTCTCATCGGTGGCACAGTTAAATGAGCCACGATTATACACATAAAGCCACGCAGCCAATAACCACGAAGCAGAACTACAGACATGCACATATGGCAATGGAACAAGACTTTGCAAAATTCTTTCCACCAAACATCCGTGGCTCTATATACATCCTGTGGAAAAGCGGTGCCAACCTTCTAGCTGTGAATAAACTCGCATCACCTTACGCTCGCGTGACGACCTGAGATCTCGACTGTGTGGGGAACACCTTACTGCACGTGGAGCCAGACAAAACATGTACTCCGGTAGTTCCTCGACAGTGGCTTGGCAGTTCTTAGGGTGAAAATAGCCAGGAAAACAGTCGCGCACGTCAACAAAACTATAGCAGTTCCGAAACTTCTCCAAGTGCCTTTTCACCGTGCACGCAGATCGTGGTATGTCGCCATAGAGACTGGGAATTTATTGTTGGCCGGAAACTTACGAGATACCTACTTTTTATCTGTCTTGTTTCTCCCTCCCACCAAGGCGACCTTGGCTAGATTCCCAGTGCACACATTATCCGAATCAGTGATTAAATCAGGGAAATGTTAATCATTGAAATTCCGCTTACCATTCTGTTTCTGAATATTAAACCTGCGTAGAATTCACTGAAAGGTACTTAACAGGCAGGTGAAGTGGTTCATTTATCACTGATTCAAGTTTAGTGTGTGGGATTGCCTCAGATTTTCTCTATTGGAAACGTGGCGGACGCTGTCGTAGGCTAGCGGGTTTTCTCAGGACAGTCTCGCTTCCCTCGTTCTTGCGTTGCGTCTTCACTCTATGAAAGCCTCGTACCATCTAATATTTGATGCCTGTTATTGGTTTGCAGACAGCTATGTTGTGTCAGAAGTATATCACCCAATATTCCGCGAACCGTTTTTCCCATGGGTAGCGATGATGGTTAGAGGCACGAGTATTTCGCGTATTAATCTGGTAGCAGCCTAGACTTCTCAGTCCTATATACACACTGGCCAAAGTCGAATATTCATTGGCTCCTAACCGTACAAGTGGGTAACCCCACGAATTATTTTATTACTTACTACTGGCTTACAACCTACACAGGGGTGTCAAAACAGCTGTCGTATAATCACAGAAGTTACGTTGATATACAGGTTATTAACGTTCAACCTGACCTACAATCAATACGCGAAATACTCGTGCCTCTAATGATGGTTTATCGCGGGAAAACTTGACTGTTTGCAGGGTTACAGCATACGTTCAGCCTACCATAAGACTATTGGCCTTTGCTTGTACGTGGAGCTGTTGCGCTATTTGACTGAGCTAATAAGCACGACACTATTTTAATATTTTATGCCTGTTACTGGTCTGCAGACAGCTATGTTGTGTCAGACGTAAATCATCAGCCAATCATATGTGTTGAAATTAACTACAGCGTTTTCGATAGTACGTTTCGTGTCAAATGCAGTGTTTTCTAGAGTATATTGGCGCAAAACATTATCGCGATACACCATCATCTCTGACAATGAGGCAGTTGCAGATGCCTACGTAAGGCGATGAAAGAAGATGGTGCAAAATTATTTTCGCCAAAAAACCAAAATATTTGACCAGTTCTTGGCTGCCACGAGGTTATAGACATTGACCTTGAGGCTGTTGCCTCATCCTCGCTTGTTAGTCTGCAGATGTTGATTAGTAGTGAACCCAGATTTTTGTACCAACTTGTTGTAATGTCTTGCGTGTAGATGTATGAAAATATGGCTGGTCCATTGACCAGCACGATATGTTCCACAGTCATATGAATGCCTCAGTCTCCGTGAGTTGTTAGTTGCAGTCCATTTTCGCACTTGGCAAGAAAACTGTGATAACTCAGGACATCAAAATTAATACAGAAAAAAAAAATATCTAAGACGAAGACAATGTTATACACTAAACAGTGACGTCACAAACACAAGACTAGACGAAGCAACGATGAAAACACAAAATAACACGGAAGTTTTCTCGGACGAGTTAATTCGCGACGTTTCGGAAGCTGACTGTTTTCTATGTCCTTTTTTAATTCTGTTTTGTACTTTCTGTGACTGGACACAACTCCTCTGGGATCCTTCATGTTTTAATATTTATGAATGTATATACTACAGCTAATTCAGCTTGTTTTTCCTTTATAGTTTTTCTTGGTTCTTTCTGGGTTTCTGAGACTTCATAGAACTTCAATGGCGCAAGATTTTACTGAGGGGAGGTGGTGTGGTTGAACCTTATACACAATCTTTTTACTATCATTATCACTATCACTATCTTTTATATCAAGATATGTATGAAATGTAAAAAGAAAATAAATATTATATAATATTCTAATAATTTACATACTGTAAAATCTTCATTATTTCCCCAACTCCAAAGACTATTTTCATCTAAATGTATACATTTCATAAAAATGGGAAATGTTTGTATTCACAAATCTTTATTATTGATGCGTATATCAAAAGATACGTCAAATTTGTTTCCTTCTAACTATTTGTCATAACATTTAACATTGAATATTCAGTGTTATTATGTTGTAATAGTTGTAATACTTTTAGAAATGGCTTCATTTATTACTAAAAAATTTATTAATATTTTTTTTTTTATTTTGGAAGTTTGTGGTATAAAGGCACTTGAATTCCATTATTTGAACAAGTATTATATTGATAACTAAAATATATTTTGTGATTTATTATATATCAATCTATAAACATAATAATATACAAAAATTAAACAAATGTATAATAGTATGCATAATATAAACAATTCATTTTATAAGTTTTAACGGATAAATCTTATAGAAGTTTGTGGTGTCATAAATACCACTGTCAACAACAATAAAGTTATGGTGTTGGACACTAAATTCTGAAATATGAAAATAAGATTTCATTAAATCACTGAATATATTTTCGCAGGGTAGAGCATAAGAAGTGGGAATTTTGTGGGTATAACTTCAAGAATTGGATTGCCTGGCTGATGTGATTATTGCTATGGTGTATTCCGCACGACGAGAATTAATTTTATCACGCAAATAACTATGAATGAATCTAATGACAAATAAAGTTAGTTTATTCATACTACTTGTGTTTGACTTGATTATTCAACATCGGAAAAGAAACACCAGTTACGATGAAAAATAAAATTATTGAACGAATAAATAAAGTAATATATAGCAAGAGCAACTGTAAAGTATTTTAAGTTTGGCCTACTCATTCAATAGCAAAGCGTTTCTAAAAAATCTAATCTCATCTGAAACAGTTTGGAGCAGTAGAATGTCAATAGGGCATACAACAGCTCAGTTGAAGAACGCAGTTCAGTTCAACAAAGTCTCAAGTTGATGGATACAGTTGTGAAGAGTCTCGCAGCTCGATAAACGGTTTCCTGCAACAGCCTTTTATTAAATTAAACGTCTTTTCTTATAACTCATGATCGAATTGACCTGGATCTTCTTCTTGTAGACAACTGTAAGTTATATAAAAAACATTACCATTTCAGTTCTTGAGATTCAGCCAGAAAATCCAGTTTTCAGAAAAAACTAAACTTTTTCTTCCTAACAGTTCGTTTATTTCCTTTCAGTTTGTTAATCATTCCATGGTAACGTATTATTATTATCTTTAAGAACAACTCTTTTATCGTCTTCATCACTTACTGCTCTTTTTCTAGAAAAGATTGAAAATAGTACATGTTATTTTACTTCTTGTAAGATTCACAATTTATAACAATAATTAATTCTTGAATAAATAATTTTTATAATCAATAATTGTAATTTGATTTTCAACTACATTTTCATGCCTTTTGTTTTTTTTAAGTATTGTTTTCAACATTTATAGCATACATTCTAGATTTTAATCCAATGAATTCTTCAGTTACTTTTCCGTTATTTTCATATTTAATTATACCAATGACTTTCTTGTTTATTTGTGGTATATTATATCTATTATCTTCTTTATAATTTGAAGTATCAAAAGGTTGAATAATTTATTTCATAACATAGTAATTATCATTTGTTTTAGTATGATAAATTAATAAATCAGTATCCATTGTGACAGGCCCATATGGTCGCCACCCCGATTTGGTATATTTAATAGTTATCAGTGTCAACCATCATAAATCAATGTGCAATAATAGCTATGTCTTGCGACCGACCATTCATTCTCCTCGTCATTGTATCACGATCACATTGCAATAGTTCTCATTAAAATACCATTACTGCACCAAGTCGTATGTTAAAATAAGTAATTGTATATATTTTGTCTTTGTGAAGACGAGGGAGAGAAGCAGGTGCAGAGTGTGTCTTGGGGCCTCACCCCACCCCCGCTCGAACCACCCCCCTAGCTGGTCACAAAGGGAGGGGTCCAGCCAATGACTTTGCTAGTTGTTACTGTGTTATAGATATGTAGTAATTAAGAAATCATAAATGTGAACAAGTAAATGAACCATTTTATGTAACTGAATGTAAATAGCGACGAGAAATTAAAAAATGATTTAATAAATACGGTTCTGGCTGGAATTGTTGTCCTCGAAAGGCGGGGCCATCGGGTGTAAGCCGACTCCTGATTGGCCCAAAACGAACCGGAGCTTGCAGGCCAAGTGACGGGGGGTTTTGGCGCAAGTCAGTGGGGAGAGAAGCGAGCCGGCGTCGCGTCGGTCCGGGACGGACGTTGTCAAGCCGGAGGGTCGTCGGAGAGTCGCGGCGACGGTAGGGCAGGGTGCCACCGTCAGGCGTCGAAGCTAAGCGTTAAGACGCTCAGTATTGTGGGCCGAGGCGCCATCATCGTCGTTGTTTTGGGCGTCGGGACGCCATTAGGAGTTCGCCGAGTCACAAAGTACGTCGGGCCGAGACACCTCTGGTTAGTAATTGGATAGAGACAGTGATTGGGAGGCATTTAATATTCTAATTAGTTGTCGGGGCTCCGTGCGCGCGACTGTATTGCTTAAGAGCCATACCGACAAATCGATATCAGTAACGGTCCGCCCCGAGAGGACAGCGACGACGTGCTACCCGGACAAAAAGACTTGCAACTTTTTCATTATCTAGTATCATAGTATCCAGAACTTGCACACAGCAACAATAGACGATCAAACACCCGCAGAAACAGTTTCAAAAAAATAAATTTATTAAACAATAACAAAACGAACGTCGTACCATGTAACATAACTCGGTATCCCCATGTTTTCGTTTCATCACATTATAATGAAAATCGTAGATCAAGTATTTTGATAAATCAAGTATGTTCATTCAAACACATATTGGTTTGTTGAAATATAATTTTGTTAGATATGAATTGCAGCTAACGATTCACCAACTATATACCTATTATTAAAATTTGGCTTTGCAATTAAATTTCCTACATGTTCATCATTTGTACATATTCTAATACCCACTCTATTTCTAATATTTTCAACTGTTTTTCCAAAAACTTAATTATTCATTAATTGTAAAAATTTATTTCAAAACTATTTTTGGCGTTTTTTTAAATTTCGGTAATTAAATCAATATTATATTGACAATATATGATTTCAGCCATTTTGATTGTTTAAATGTTAATAGTCTACGTAATAATTTTCAATTTAATTCCCAAAGAAAAATATTGTTTAAGATTTACATAGTGTAATACATATTTTTCTTTATCATATAATGAAATTAATAACGTGTATTGTTTTATCCTTCATGTATTTTATGATCAGGAAAAAGTGGTTAATATTTACGTAAATCATTTAATTCTTTCGGATATTCTAAATCAACTACTAAAATTTATCCATATTTTGATTAATTTGATATATATTTATTCCAATAACCTACGTCTTGAGTTTACAAGTTACCAATTTTAAAATCATCATATGGTAAAAACTGACTCATTGACCAACCATTTCAATTATTTGCATCTAAATATTCTGTATAAGAATTTTCAGTTTCAGGATCATTTTTTTCATATATTTATTTTTGCTTTTGCATATCGTTTACGACATTGGGTTATTCCTCCTCTAATACCTTTCTCAATAATTAATATTTTGTTATAATCTGTTAATTTTAGTTCTATTTTTGTATATTTTAACATCGCGTTCCACGCTAATCCTGGCACGGTGAACTACCAAGCAGGATCTAATTTATATGTTTTAATACACATCTCTAACAATTTCAAATATATTATCTGCCAGTAAAACATACATTTTGTTGGATAATTCAGTTTATTCGCATAGCTTTTTAATATTAAATGTATTCCAAACATTTTGTGCAAATTCATCAACTTCATCGGAAATATTAGTTTTATTGAAATAATTGTAAAGAATAATTATAGAAAGTAATTCTGTTTCATTTAATTTTTCTTCGGAATCCATATAATCGTATGGGTGAACGCCTTTAATAACAACAAAATCAAGTTGATCTCTCAGAAAATATTTTTAACGTTTTTCAGTTTTGAAAAATCATTAACTAAAATGTTCTTTTACAGTTATCCTTATTCTTTTAAAATTATTTTTCTGGGTTAAAATATTAGTTACAGCAGCCGCAGATATAATTAAGTTTTTAGATAATGAATCTAAACTAGTGGCCATAAATTTAAATGGATCAAAATATGTTAAGTCTACACCATCAGTTACATGTTCAGTGAATTAAATATATTTTTCTTTATTATATGGCATTCCATTTTCATTTTTCAAAATATTTTATAAATAAATGAGCTTCATATCGAGATAAATTAAGTATATGCACGGGGACATTTGAATTTTTGCAATTTAAATTACTACTTGAATGCGCTGCTTCTCTAGATTTTCCAGCTAAATTATCGTGATCCATTACTAAATTTTTTACTATTTCACCTTCTTTAGTGATATATAATGATCCTTCACAAATATGAGAATTCGTTGCTGCCCTCCTCATTAGTTAGTGGCATCATTGGTATTACATTTTCGTACATTTTTTAAAAATATTTTTTAATTCTTCAATTAACGTTTTCACAAAAACCCTAGAAGTATTTTTCCACGATAATTTACTGGAGGTTTGTAATCATTATTTTCATAGTTTATATACTTAGTAACAAAAGCTATTTGATTCACGTTTTAGATAATTTTTTGTATATGATCCATCCGGATTTGGATTACAAATATCTATTTTTTAAATAAACATTCAAAATCTTTATACAGGCTATAACAAATGGAACTCACAAAAATTTATGGTAATTCTCCATTTTTAATAGATTATGCTCCTCATTTGGTAGTTCTGCTCTAACAGTATTGTTAATTTTAGAATCATTTTCATGATTTTTAAATTTTTCTTTACAATAAAAATGTTATAGGCATCGATCTCAATGCTATTTTTTTCTATTATTTTCTTAAAGTTGTGATCCAACAAGTAGAGAGAGATTTTTTATCCGTCAATAATGGTCATTATTTTCATTTTTAATATATAATATATAAATATGTTCGCCAGTTTTTTTGTGTAATAGTTAATGTATAAAATATATATATTTACTTTCTTCCTTTCTTTCCTTTTTATTCATTCTTCATGTACATATACATTCATTGAAACATTAATTTTTTTCTCAAATGGTTGTATTTTATCTAATTGCATTGGAAATTCTAAATCATTAAGTACATCATTAAATTCACGTTCATATTTTTCATAATGCTTAACTCTTTCGGGATGCAATTTCGTAATAATATTACTGATAAAATTTACCATAAGAAACATTTTTGATTCTTATTTTTAACATTTATAACAGCTTATTTATCTTTAAGTTTTTGACGAAGATAAACAAAAGAAGATTAATTTAGTTGATTATTTATTCTTAATTCGTGTTTAAGTATTTCGTTTAACATCCAATTTGATCCTTTTGCTTTAAATTCTTGTAATTGAACTAACATTTCTGAAATACTTCGTTCATAATATTCGTCTAAATCAATTATTTTTTTAAAAAAAATTCGTTTTCAGTTTTAAATGTTGAATTTTGATTCTTCTTCATAATTTGGTCCTATTTTAAATTTAACGGAAAATTCTAAATTTACCTTAAAATTACTTTTCTCTAGTTCTTTTATTTGATTTATAAAAAAGACTGTGTTATATCATTAAGATATATTGTTGGATCGGTTATATTATGTGTAGGAATAATATCGTAAATTTTTAATTTACTTAAATGCTTTTTCTTTTTCATTTATTTCACAACCATACTCATCTTCAGTTTTGTTTATTTGTCTTGCTGTTTCTGTATGTTTTTTACTTCTGTAGGGATTTTTTGTATGATTGATTGTATTCTATTCCATTCCATAGTTTACAATCACTTTTTCACGTTTATTTTTTATTATTATTTAAATAGTTTTTTTAATTATTTTCTGAATTAATTATTTTATACAATGGTGGAAGCCCGTATGGATTTTACTTTTTTCATAACTTTTGATATTTTTGTTTTTACTCAATATTACTTTTTTCGCATTTAATCATAAATTTATAATTTTTATGTATTTTAGTATTTATATGTTTTTTGTTCGCGTGATGGTGTATAGTGATATTTACATTTTTCACATTTAATTTGTTTTTATCGCGATATTTTGAAAATATTTATTTATGTTTAAATACATACCAAACGTTGGTTATATCTCGAGTTAATATATTAGATTGTTTTCTTATATCTTGGGTTGATTTCGAGAGATTTGTTTTTGTTGTCAGCGTTAAATTTTGTATAAATTTAATAAAAATATGTAATAAAAATGAAAAAAATTTAAAATTTCATTTATGATGATTTTTATTGTATAATATACAACAATTTCTTCAAAAAGTTGATTGATAAAGGGTGATTGTTTTTTTTTTTTTTTTCCCATTTTGGATCAAAAGTAATATCGCTGTCCGTTTCATTCGTCAATTTTGTATCGGTAAGGTGCTGTCAACTGGCCAGTCACCTTTCCTGAATTTGATGTCACTGTAAGTTGAAAATTTAAAAGGCGAACTAGGTTTATTTTCACTTTAAAATTCAATTATATGACTTCTATCATTGTCAAGCCTATTTAAATTTAATTTTACTACGGTTTCGTATTTTATCTGATCCCTTAGCGATTGCAGCGAAACTGTGCCAACCTCTCCCATAAGAAAACACATTTTCTCTCTAACCCGTAGTACACCAAAGTCAAGTCACTGCACTAAGTAATTTATGTGTACAGAAATGTATGATTCTAAAATATGGGTCGTGTTCGATATCGGGGCAACGTGGTCTTGATCAGCTGTCCTTGAGCCCTAAACTTTTGCTCCCTTCATGAAGTAAGTCGCATTTGATTAATTCGGATATAGGGCTCGAGAAGGTTTAAGGCTCTGCTACAATTGATTTAGCACAGAAAACAACACGCGCACAGAAAATCATACAGCATGTGTTCAAGCTGTTCTCGCTACAATCACGCACTGCACACGCACAAAAAATAGCACAGGAACGATGCATAGACAGTAGAGCAAACTCCTAAAATATGTGTGCGTGTGCGCCGTGTGCCGTGCGTAGCCAATCAGAACGTGTATACCACCGGGTTCAAAAGTTAATAAACACGGGTTGGAAACAAATTTGTCTAACCTTTGTAAAAATTAGCGCCGAAGTTAGTAAATCAATTTGTTCGAAGTGAAATTGTTTTCAATTACCACAATTTTAAGAAAATGAGTATTATATACGAAAGACGGTAGCAATAAAAACATTTAGAATACCAACACACACATGTATTATTTACCAGTGCAGCTTCTTTCAATTTTTACAGCATCCGTTGTTCTGTGCGTGTGCTATTTCTATTGTAGTTTGCAGCTTTGTGTTGTGCGCGTGTTATGTACCTGTGGGTGTGTTGTTTTCTGTGCTAAATCATTCATAGCAGTCTTTTTTTAAGTGACTCGTGACCTTGGCTGAAGAAGATATTCTAGAGTGTTGTGTCCTAGCTGTGTATTCGAACAGCGGCAAGTGTGACGTCACATACGCGAAGCACTTTTCAAAGTCTTTGAAGCGTAGTTAGGGTCCTTAGACGACCAAATTGAACACGGCCATTGTTATTTGCATATCTAGTATGTTTGAAAAAATATTAGAATGGTCGCTATTTCGAAAAAAATTAACACGACCTTAAGAAATATGCAAAAGTCAAGTCAGGTTACAGGTAATATGTGTACCTAGTTTGGTGTAAATTAAGTCCACGTGTTAAAAAATGTTAAGAAGGTGGACGAACATACATACGCACGTGTGCGTGTACAAGAAGGTGATCTCATGAGCCAACATTTTTATTCGCAAAGAACATCGACTGTCTCTCTCACACGAGCGCACTAGCGATATCTACTCGCAGACGAGAGAACTCGCTGTGCCTGCGTGTCTCGTCTCGGTGGACGCTTTCCTGTCCCTCACGCAAAAGAAAACTCGTGCTCTGATAAGGCGTTACATTTTTCATATACTGGTGCAACTTTCTTATAAACAACTGGATATTTGGTTACGAAGAAATATATCTTGTGTGAAACTGCATAAACTGTATTTCTGTATACGGATTTCACAGTATTTCGAGTACTTCACAAGAAAACTATTTTTATGGGTATTTTATCGTTTTTACCGCAGTGCCATAAAATTACATACGAACTGAATATTTGTGGGTTTTCGGCGCAACCAAAAAATCATAAATAAACAAAAATGCCACAAGTTATTATTCAAACCTATGAATTCTAAAAATATCTTTTAAAGACAAATTAAATATTATTTTCGTTAACCCAATATGTAGAAAAGTATAGCGAACATTATATCTTTAAAACGGGGGAAAACTTTCAAGGGTTTCGTCGTAGGCAGCATTGTTTTCGAAAGATTTGCAAAAAAAAAGTGAAATTAACACTACTTTCTTTTGCAGCAAGCTGGTGTTAAAAATCGGAAATGCCACAAGTTGTTATTGAAATCTATGTACCTGAAAAAGTTAAGTCAAATTATTGATTATTTTCGTTTATCCAATACGTACAGAAATATAGTGAACATTGTATTAAAAAAAAAAAGAGGAAAATTTTCTAAGGATTTTGTTGTAGGATGTATGGTTTTCAAGATTATATATACATATATATATATATATATATATATATATATATATATATATATATATATATATATATGTGTGTGTGTGTGTATATATATACATATATATATAAGAAACAGGTGCCTTAAATTGTAAAATCAAAACAAGCCAATAATTGTTATTTGAACAAATGTAAACTGAAAAAAAATTTAAGTCAAATTAAACACTTAGTAAACATTAGATTTAATTTAAAAGGGGAATCATTTTAGTCGTAGGATACACAGTTTCCCAGATATTCACAAAAAAAACTAAAATTAATCCCATTTCAGTTTACAACAAGCCTCAAATCAGAAAAAATCATAAGTTGTTATCCAAACCTATGTATAGTACTTGAAAACGTATTTGAGCTAATTAATACACTATTGTCATTAATCCATTATGTAGATAAATAAGTATTGCAAACACTAGGCTTTTTATAAACGTGGGAACTTTTTTTTCTTTGTATTAAGATGCACAGTTTTCGAGGTACTTGCAAAAAACTTAAATTCACACCATTTACGTTTTCTTCAAGCAGGCGCCTCAAATCAGAAAAAGGCACACGTGGTTATTTTGACCTATGTATGCTGAAAAACGTATTTAAGTCGAATGAAACACTATTTTCGTTAATCCAATACATAGATAAGTGTAGCAAACGTTAGCTCGTTTAGGAAAAGGAAGGGGCAGGATTTTTTTTTTAAGGATTTTGTCGTTGGATGCAGTGGTTTCAAGATATTGCAAAAAAAAAAAAAAAAAGAAACTAAAATTAACACAATTTCGTTTACAGCAAACAGGTACCTCAAATCAGAAAAATCCACTATAGGCTAGTGGCAGATAAAAAAACCTGGTAGTGAGGTCCACATAATGTTTCATGGCGTTTCCTGATTCTTAAGGGGTATTGATCCCTACCACCTTGGATTTATCTGTTTCTTCTCGATAACTTCTGTTCTAGACGATGTATCAAAACTTTTGCCACGACAAGGCATAGATACAAACTTAATCGATTTTCTGTACTTGCTGGAACTATAATATATTCATTATTTTGCAACATGAAACAGCTGAAAAGGAAAAATTGCTTTATTTACGGGAGCGACTACAGAGGCCGCAACATTAACAGAAACAATGCCATAAGGATTCCAAAAAGTGAATGAAACAATAAACTATGCCTTGTCAGTGTGAAAAAAGTATAACAATGTGTCTATTCCCTGATTTATAAGATAAACCGTAAAACCGATCTGACAGGGATCAATCACCCTTAATATGATAATGAAATTCTACAGGATGTCACTTTGACACAATTGAGAAAATTTTAGACAGTCTATATGGCCCAGTATAGCTTAAAACTCACTTTTTGACAATATCTTTGCGTATATAACACACTTTATAACCATTTTGGTGTCTAATATTATGTTTTAAGGGCCTGGAAATACTAAAATCAACATTTTTGTTATTAGATTGAATTTTAAGGTTCATCATGTGTGTCGTGCAGAGAAATGGGAGTCATTTAATATATATATATATATATATATATATATATATATATATATATATATATATATATATATATATATATAATTTCTGTTTCAGGTGACGTGAACTGTAATCTTTGAAGTGATGACCACCGAAAAAATTAATTGTGTGTTTAAGAGTGGCATAATATATACCAACATTATAAACTGCGGTGTCTTAAAAATTGTGTTTCGACATACATTTCAAATACACATATCGAACGTCACTGGAGGAAACAAGAAGTCACTGACGAGTTAACACATAACACAACACAGCTTAAAAACGTACCTCGTAGAGTCTGTCCGCATATGTTTTCACATTGCGTATTTTTTGTTATATGTGTATCACGGACATTGACTCAATGATTCCACGTAGATGGCGACAAGTGAAAATGTGCAGATCACATAGATCCTTTATCTAGCTCTAAAACCTTCAAACAAAGCATTTCAGCTGTTACTAATGCACGTAATAACGAAGATGTGTAGCCAACTAACTTTTAAGAATTTCTGAGCTATAAGTGACTTGCAAGCCGTTGATGCAAGGCACCATGAAGACTGCAGGAAGAAGTTTATTGATGCTCGTTCCATTAACGCTGCTGCTTTAGGAAAAATGCAGAAATTCATTGGAAAAGATATTGCATTTGAGAAGGTTGTGAAGGAAATAAAAGCAAACAAGTCACATATGTGGACATCAATAGACGTTTCGTAATTTAACGCCAAGAATGGAGGAGCAATTCTCAGTCGTAAAGTGGACAACAATCTAGTGATTAAATTATAATTAATCGTGTTCTGCATCAATTTACTGTACATGTTTTATACATAATGTCATAATACACTTGAAACTGAACAAAAAACCAGGCGAAAGTTGCTCTGAAAGCACTGAGCTGCAGCATTCAAAGATAAATTAAACCTAACTGTAGATGTCAGAATGTATAAAATATTCAGTACATAATTTTAAAAATAAGTAGCAGTGTTATTTATCCCTTGATTGTAACTAATTTTTGTAACAGCTCTGTATGATGGTTTTTTTTTCCATACTAACTGTAAGAAAGAAGTAATGAAATCTGTTCAAACTGAAGTCAAATAAATCGTAGTACAGGTTCTTCAATGCATGCTCTCACTTAAAAATAATGTAAGGGAGTTTCAAGTTTATTTCGCAACAGCACCGAACGCAAGCCGTGGAAAAATGGAGGAGCAAGCCATAAAGATGTAAACAGCCGTTACTTATTGACAACATTTACTCTTCTGCCTTGTACTTGTGTTGACCTTTATAGTAGTCCAACCATCTTTCATAAATGCACCAGCAGCACGTGGTGCCGGTGTTACCTGGCGGTCATCCATCCAAGTGTTAACAATACCATAACCTACTTTACTTAGCGATCACATGACCACAAGAGTATTTTTTTGTTCATTTTTTTATTGTATTAATGAAACACGCCTATACACACATTATGATACACACATTAGAATACACATAA
This sequence comes from Medauroidea extradentata, assembly GCA_003012365.1. Lineage (NCBI taxonomy): Eukaryota > Metazoa > Arthropoda > Insecta > Phasmatodea > Phasmatidae > Medauroidea > Medauroidea extradentata. Next base: position 66,121 of record PNEQ01005736.1, read on the forward strand.
TATAATACATACATCAGAATATACACTATATAATACACACATTATAACAGTCACATCATGTACGTCCATGACTCATATAAGCGTGACACAACAAATGCAATCGTCTGCCAACACGCCGTGAGATGGGTGGTACAATCCTAGAACCCAAACAAATATACACTATAGTGTCGTTCTAATATGTTACGCTGTAGGAAGTCCCATCGTCCTGTGCGAAGTATTTGGCTATAGTCACTAGTGTCATGGGGAAGTCCTGGACAGCTGTGATAAGAACAGTGTGTGCGCGGAACCAAACTGCCGCCCGTTGTCTAATCCTTAAGCTTAAATCGAAGACCTACGATGTCTTTGTCATTAAGGTCTATTACTGGAAGACACATAATATTCGCGATTCTTGTTTTAGTCCACCTCCAGATGTGTTGTGTTGCCGAACAGGAAATTACCCTATGTAGTGCCGTGTCTACGCGTATTAAGACGCGGTTCGGGCTGATGACTTTAAACTTGTTTCAGTCAGCGCCGTGGCGGTAACTGTTATCATATCTGTTATACGTGTCGTATAACTAAACAAAACACTTTCAACAAAAATTTTTCTCTCAATTATATTCATATTTTTCCTTTTACTTTTATGACGATTTATTTTTATGAATATGAAATTTCAAGTAAGTAGCCTATTACGTATATTTTGGCGGCCCATGGTTCATCAGGATGTGATACAGTATCCCATCTTTATGACATAGGAAAACCAACTATTGCGTAAGAGTTCTCCAAAAGGGTCTTAAAGCTATCACTTTTAGGACAAATAGGAACCGACATTAACGATGTAATAGATGAATCTACTAGCATTTATAGCATCATGACATGGGTCTCTACCGCTGAAAGTAGGTCTATGTCAAATACAAGATACAAAATGTGGTTTACAGAAATGGGAGAAGACAAGACCAACAAAGTCGTGAAGCTGTGTACCTTGCCGCCTACACTGGCGCCTTTGCCGAACATGCGAAGATAACTCAATTCCAAGTGTGAATCTGGAAATCAGCATTTGAGGAATATCCACTATAGCAAATGCGGTAAATGAATTAGGGTGGGTAGAAGATGTCAATAAAAGCATGATTCTTGTAACTGTACCAAGTAGAGTTAATCTGGTCCCACCAGAGATACTTCATAATAGTGCCTGTGGTTGCGCAAAAGAAAATCCTTGCTCTAATGGAAGATGCAACTGTGTGTTTTCTAAATTAATACGTAGGCCCTACACAACGTTTCCATTGCTACAGCAAAAAAAAATTTTTTTTGCTATCCGTGGACACAATACATACCAACTGAACCCGCTGACGCTGTGGATGATTTAAATGATGACTCTTATTAATTCTGTAACATTTTAAAATTAATTTCATTATGTTACAAAATGGTTTATTTTGTATTTCGTTGATTATTATATTGGGGTTTATAAGCTATTATTAGTTTGGGGGGTTTCACTCAGATGGTAGCTACACTGTGGGTTTATTTAGATGTTATTTAGGGTTAAAAGACTAAGAGACAGTAATGGTTGAACGGGCATTTACTATACTACAATGGCAGGTACTCTGAACACAAAA
>PNEQ01005737.1:0-67636 GCA_003012365.1 Medauroidea extradentata
TATATATATATATATATATATATATATATATATATATATATATATATATACACACACATATTTGCTCCTTGGGTTTTTTTTAGATACAATGGGTTGCTCAAAACGAAAAAGAAAGCATGAACTGATACAGAAGGTGTATCTATGTGATATGCACCATTATAGTAAAATAGCAACACAAATGTTAGATTGTCAGTATTACTGGGCCGTTCTATAGCTTTTTGAACTGTGGGGAAAACAGTCTATTTCGTAAAAGAAAATAACATATTCTGTGTAACAAGCTATTCTGAAGGAAAAAAACAAAGTTGTCCTGTGGAAGGAGCAATTCGGATACTGCTGGCTAACACACGTATTTTTGCTTTGCCTATATGTTAACGCAATGGGAACTGAATGGACCTTCTTTGACACCACTCTCCAGAAATACTTATTTCTCAACATGTGACGAAAGTTGTCACGGCCTGTAAGTACACCACGCCAAAACGTCATCAAAACTAAACGTTACGAAGCACAATCCTGAAATTGTTGTAATGTCTATAAGATTGCCACATGGTTGATATTTGTTGTAAGTGCGCAGAGCTCTAAATCAAATAATTTTAAATTTCTGCATGCGTACGCAAACTTAAACGCGCGTTGGCAATTCTGTCTTAAACAAGAAAATTTAAATACTTACACAGGATAAACAAAATGTAGTCGCACTACAAAAGAACACATTACCGTTACTCGCAAAGTGTAGGACTCCCACTGGTTTGCATAACTGCATGCTGTCACCTCAAATTGCTGATTTACATAATGGTTTGCAAGAAATATTGTGCCCCATAACTGAAATACATCGTAAAGTTTTGCAAACGATAATTAGGACGAGATGCAACTCTTAAATCTCAAGCTAACAAAACTTGTTCTGGATTATGTGAGCTTAGTGTACCGAGGCGTTGTCTTCTTGATAAATAGCGTCACCACAAGGGAACAAAGCTTGTTTGCATCATCGGAGGGACCTTTCCCCTCAAAGCTGTCATTAATGTCTTTGGCAGATAAGGTAAATTGAAGGATAATAATATCTGACGGAATTCTTTGGTACTTCTGCTCACACCATGCATAAACCTCGGCCACTTATTAATATTTTAAGAAAGTAATGAGATGAGGATCGCCAACTTTGGAAATTGTTCGTCCAATCGTAAGAAACAGTGTAGAAAGTAGGATCTTCCTACAAAATGATCGAATTCTCTTGCACGCCATTGTCCATGTGTTATCGCTTCGGCACCGCCTTTACCCCTGTCTTCAGTTAACGTCGTTTCAATCATTGCTAAGTAGCCGTTGGGTTGAGCTTGTCTAGAAATAACTAACCTGTGGAGTGTTTTTGGTGCCGACCGGGTTTGTAAGCATAGCATCACTCAGTACAGAAGTCACTTTTACTGCTGTCATATTTTATTTTACGTTTCAGTTGTATGTGATGTTCATCTGTCACGACCACTCAGTGCATATTTACGTTCATGGTGGTATTTGTCGGATGTGGATTTCTTGGTATACCTGTAAATGTTCATAATTTTGGATACTATGCTTCCAGAAACACCCCAAAAACGACAGCTATCTTCATTACGATAGCCACATCATATAGGTAACAACAATTTACCCGCGCTAGATTTCCGATTTTATAATATATGATGTACTTTGAACTGTGCATACCTCTACAATTCACAAAATGATTCAAACCCATGTATTTCATATATTCGATACAATAATAATTTTGCGATAATACGAGGTATACATTTATGTTTTGATAATATTGATGATTTGATGAAGGATTTCCCGTGTCGTTTGTTGGAGAAACGAACTGAAGAGCCTTGGTCAGTCTATCTGCATTTTTACTGCTAACATTTGATTTAAAGAGTTATAGTCTAGATTGTGGTTTATGAAGAGCTAACATTCGTATAAACCGTCAGAATGACGGGAAAATTCTATGAAAGAAAGAACACAATGGTGGATATCCCAGAGTGTTGAGCCAATTAATGATCAAGAAAGTGTTTTATCTTACCTTCTAGAAATACCTTGCTACAGAATAGCGAAGTTGTTCTTATTCCACTGATCCCGGCTAACTTCAGCAAAGCAGCGATTGGTCGGGTTGGAGCTCCGGAAGGAGCTTGTAACGGTTCCTGCAGTGACTGATGGCGAGGATCACAAATTAAGTTCCGAGTGACGTGTTGATTAGTTGCCACCCCAGTGTCTCCTTCCCGTCTCTCCCCGCATCATCCCACCCCTCTAATATCCCCTCGACACGAGACTAATTGCCCCCGAATACCTGCCAGGTCTCCCAGTTTGTCTGTCTTTGCGGATCCCATCCGCTCACTTAACCGCGTGTATCTAGGCCTGAAGGATTGTCGCCATTCATCAGCATGCGAGAACATCCAACAATCCTCCAATGAGTTTGTTCTTCCTCTAAAAGAGGGTAGCTAAGAAACAGAGCAATGGTTCAGTTATCTTAAAGCATAGTTATTATTATCTTAACGTCCACTCATGAAGAAACCAATAAAAGCATACAGTTAGATCGCATTACCGATGTTTAGCAACTTTAGTCAGAAATTGCACATAAGCACCTTGTACCCTTCTTTCGCAAAATTGTAGTATCGAAATGCTTAAATTTATTACAGAAATAAACTATAGATTTTTCTTTAGTTCGTTAGTACAACTTCACATTTAAACGAAGCCAAGTGGTTTTACTTAGTTTAAACTTTAAAAGCTAGTTTTTCCTGTACATATTGTGAGGAATGTAAATGAGTATTCAATATAATTCCGACAAAACTTGAATAAATGTACTCACGAGCCACGGCTGATGGAGTTCTCACTCGGAGGGACAAAATTTGTGTATGTTTGTCTGTGTGTGTTTATACGACCTAGAAAGAGAGCTGTACGCTTCTAAGGAGCTTCACCCCGTTGTCATCGTTCTTGTGCCGAGGTTCTCTTTCCACAATTTTTCTTAGCCAAGATGTGTGCCCCGATTTTCTGTTGAAGGATGAAAACACTCGGCCAAGGCATGTTTAAGGAACCATCCCAGTTTTCGCTCGGAGTGAATTCGGAAAACCCTGGAAAACCGAAATCAGGGTGGCCGGAGCCGGAGGTTGGGCCCGGATCCTCAAGAGCTCAAGGCGAGGGTTTTACTACTGATCCACCTCGCTCTGTGACCAGTACGAATGTGCGATGATGTGTTTGTCGCAGAACTGTTGGGAGAGTGAAAATATCGGCCACATGAATTGGCCCGCACAGTCCCAGGACCTAACTCCAGTTTAACACATGAGGGACGTTGCCTAAATACGTCTGTCAGTAAGTAGCCCATGAATTGGCCCGCACAGTCCCAGGACCTAACTCCAGTTTAACACATGAGGGACGTTGCCTAAATACGTCTGTCAGTAAGTAGCCCATGAATTGGCCCGCACAGTCCCAGGACCTAACTCCAGTTTAACACATGAGGGACGTTGCCTAAATACGTCTGTCAGTAAGTAGCCAGCCGCCAGCAATAATCCCGCAGAACCACGTAGTACAATGCGAGAATAATTTATAGAGGTTATTGTTTACCACGGGAAATTGGGACTCTTTACTGGGTTTCAACATGTGTTCAACTAACCGAAAGATTACTGGGTTTCACTTGTACGTGGGGCTGGCTATTTAACTGAGTAAAAAAGAATTACCCATTTGCAATATTTGACGTCTATTATTGGTGAGCAGACAGCTATGCTGTGTCAGAGAGCTGTATAGGAATCATTCATGTATGCTGTAAGAAACTACAGCTTTTCCAAGGGAACGTTAGCACAAAAAAAATTTCGCGATATAACATAATATCTGATAATGAGCAATAATGTCTCACTAGGTCGTCGATGATATCATACTGATCACTAAAGGATGTTTCCAGGCCATATGTGGTCATAGTTATTGAAATTTATTACCTGGATTACAAAACTACTTCAGCGTATATATATATATATATATATATATATATATATATATATATATATATATATATATATATATATATACGCGTATATATTCTTCAGAATTACGTTTCTTGAGAAAGAATTTTGCTCAAAAAGTTGCCAGTAATTATTGTCTAGAGATGCTGTTGATTTATTATTTATTTTTACAAACTGATTTCGATACACCTACAATTTTGAATGGATGCTTTCAGGGCGGAGTTATGTTTAGTATATCGATTCCCTGTTAAGACAATAAAATGAACTAAGTACGGTGAGGCTGGCACGTGCCTCAAGAAGAGTAACGACTTCACATTTCGTTTGACAACTTTCATTAGATACGATTCCACACAACTTTGAACAAGGACAAAATCTAGGTCAGGAATCGGCCGTGGGCTGTGTAAAAGGAATCACACTATCTTTCGCAGGAGCGATGTTGGGAAATCACGGAATACCGAAATCAAGATAGACGCCCGGATTCTGGTATCGAACCCGCGTCCTTCTGAATGCTAGTGCAAGAAGTCCAACGTGTTACCACAAACTGAATAGTAATACAGACGCGAAATGACGTGGCGGCTCGTTTGATATGGGCGAACTTCGCCCCTTATTGGCTGCTCAAGGCTGTTGATTCAAGCCCCGTGTGTGTTTGGTTCCTGCACGTTACGGCAGATTTCCTATTGGCCTGGCTGCCGGCTAGCTGGGCTGGTACCTTAAGCTGATTGATGATAGGTGTATCCGCCATGTTGCTGACCAGGGAAGCCATTTTGCTGGCGTGTGTGACTAATTTCACTGTCCTACCGGCTACTTAACTTCTGTATTCCTAAATATGCTGTGGTGTACCATTGCGTCACCTCACTCGGTGAATGTACTGCTACAAAACCAGCACATTATCACCTGGGTTGTATATCCTATATTCGACCTTTAATCACTTCAATTTCCGTCACCTCGGAGAAAAATAATCTATTTTTGGGCCAGTCATTTAAGCTTGCGTGGGGTGGCGGCTGAAAAAATACACCCAAGTTAAGTGGCGCGTGCGTAGAGAAAATCGATGGAACCCTGGTGAAGATTGAGGCACTAAACTTGCCATTAATACTTTTTTCGTTACCTCTTCGAAAACCGTTCCACCGTATATGCAGCAATGAACTGTATGTTTTCATATGTTATATTGGCTATTCACAAGTATGTTACAATATTTGCGAGATGATTCCTTACACAAAATGAGGACAAGAAATATAATGAAAGTTTTTGGCTGGTGCAAATCTTAAGGAAGAAATTTTGCGATTGAAAATTGGCATGAAAACAAACATTTGTAAAATATTAGACAAAGTAAGGAAAAATAAGTATTATATTTCCGTGTACGATCTAATAATAACTAGATTTAAAATCTGTGAAAAAATAGTTTGTGATACATGTCACATTCAGTAGATAATAGAGATTGTGAACCTTTTTTTTTATGGCATGGCATTTTTTACACTTGAATTGTGTGGCTATTAACACAATTTGCAGCAGGACAATCAAACCAACAAAATGGCCTTCATGTCACAACGTCCTCAAATGAATAGTTTTGAGGAATATGAACTTAAAAATGTGTAGCCTATAGGCAAGCAGCACGCGATACACAGCTCAGTGAAACCCTATCATTAGAGACACTGGAAAATCGCGAAAATAATTGGCATAGCCTCCAATAAACTTTAGTATCTCAATCGTGTCACGTGTGAACAGTTTTCTAACAAATCACGCACGTTCTGTGTTAAAACTGTACAGTTCTAATTGGGTCTGTTGAAGAGGGACACAGTGCATCAAATAAACAACAGCCAATATAGGTGCAAAACCTTCAGTGATATACATAGCGTGTTGGAGCCTAGCAAACAATCAACTTTTCCCGCGATTTACCAGTGTCTCTACCTATCATCTAATAAAGGCTAAAGGAATTTAAGTCATTTTTCGCATAAGCATATATTGTTATTATTTAAACACACCAGGGATGACGTTACTTCAACTTACTATTAGTTATTTTAACAAATGTAGATTTTTGTCAGTTTTTATTGAAAATTTCTCAAATAAGATTCGCGCCAACCAAAATCTTATAGTATATAATATTACCTTATTATTTACTAGGATTACTTCGCAAAATTTGTAACATATCTTCACAAATTTCCGATACATGTTTGTTACATTACTGCAGTTATATTTAAGAAAACGATATGCTCTGAAATTCTTCTTTGTCACAAGATAAATACTGCCTTGAAAAATTATTATATTATTGTTTGCATATTAACTACTCTAAAGTAATTTTGTCACAACGATAATTTAACTTTTCACCAATAGTAAAAAACTGTTCTTGCCATTTAAATAGTTCGGTAGTAATCTTTATGTTAACTTGATTGTCGTTTTAACAATACAAGTTTAATGTTAAAACGATTTGCTGTATAGAAAATAAAATTGTTCGGAATATATTCCAAATAAAAAATTAGTAACTTGTCTTTGATATAAATCAAAACAAGCAACGCAGCCTCAATGAAATATGTAATACACATTTTCCTTTGATTTATTGGTTATTTTATTATAACCAGTTTGTGTGTGCTGATGACTCAGCTGTTGAGCTCCCTACAGTTCCAATCATTTATTCATACTCAAACGAAATACTTATTTTTGCTGTATTGAAACTGTTTTACTCACTCGTAAAAGTACAAAGAATATACCCTTGTAAAATCATTAGTTAATGAAGTTACGAAGGTAAACTTTGTAATACTACAAAGGAATTTCTTGTACCCATATCGACAGTTCCTGCACTGTAAATTATTTTGTAAAATATGACAAGGCACTTCTTCGTAGTTGTATAAACGTTTGTAAATGTTGAAAATATTCCTTGTAAAATTATTAGTTTATAATGTTAAAAGGATTTTGTTTGCAAAAAAACTTAGGAAAAAAATGTGTGGTAGCCTACAAAAATCGTATGTTCGCCGGAAATGACTTATGCAAAGATCACAACCTCTGAAAAGTATTTTCTGGAATAAAGTGAATATTTATATTAATTGCGTGCTTTAAAAGGAAGAATTATTACTTAACTTTGCATTGAATGTATACAAATAAATAGAGACTAAACAGTATGTAAGTCACAGTGGTCTAGGGGTAAGGTGCGGAGTTTCTAATCATGGGGTTAGTGCTTCGAAACTTAGTATCTCCCGAGATTTTTTTTTATTGTTTCAAAATTATCTCTTTGTATACGTCCTTTATTCAAAATTTATTTGCTAAATAAGTTCAGTGTTATTTATGAAGTATAATGAACATTTAAATTTATTATTTTACTTATTGAAAATACAGCTACACTGTAAAAATACTTCCTCAAATGTTTAGGAAGTTATTATCCTAGACGCGGTATGGTACAGTTACCATACTTCCGTCTTGTAAATATGCAAACGTTTACAAATGTTACAATACAAGTCTGGTAACTTTAGTACGCATTTGACTGTTTTATAATTAGGTTTAGGAGTGTTACCATGGATGTCTGGGAAACTATTCTACCATACCTACTTTCTTAGCGCTCCTATACGCTCGTCTGGTAAATTTACAAACTATTTTTTAGAGTGTACTGTAATTTTACAAAGCTATGCTTTGTATTTTATTACAATGATAACCATTGTAGTTTTACAAGGAATTTCTTTGGCAACTGGGTTTTCAAGGCTTTTCTTTGTAAAAGTACAAAAAAACTTTTTACAGTGTATATATTTAAGTGTGTGTTCAGGTTTTTTACTAATTATGTTGGCAATGGTGCTTATTTTCTTATCCACAGTGAGAAACCATCCCATTGTTATCCTGGTAAGATTTCGAAAAACCGCGGAAAACTAAAATGAAGACGACCGCATCGGGAATGGAGCTCAGGTGCTCAAGAACACAAGTGTTTTATCGTTACGCTATCTTGCTCCTATTGTAAAATTTGAGTAAAACAGTCTCTTAAATTATCAGTAGAGACCCGTTAATACATACGAAACATTTATGGAATTGATTTGTATGTCTCTTTTAAATTTCATCACCATCTGACATAATAAACGTTCTTTTCATTCCATCTTTCATGCAATTTAAATTAAAGAACTGATACGGTTAATATTAATGGTTAATGATTTTAGGCTGTTATGTAAATGTTCTCGTTAAATGTTCCGGAGGTAGAACTATAACAAGGCCTACGAAGCAGGTTATGTAGGGTAGGCTTGAGGTATTTCAAGTGCTCGTAGTCTGTATTCGCAGGAATAGGGCATAAAAATCGCATACATTACCTCCTGCACGCGCAAGGAACTTAACAGGCATGCAGTCTGTTTAAACATGCAGTTAGACTTAATATGCCACTTTGGGATTTCTAATCTGTGACACCATCATTTTACGTGCTGTAAATATTCTTATTCCGTGCTCTTTATTGCTAGAAACCTGCAAACTTTGCGTTGTTTTCTGGCAACAGACTGAACTGCAGGTTTCTCTTTGCTAAAATAACTATCTGTTGTTGGCCGAGTGTTTGTCAGACGTACCCAAAGGACTTTTTCAGTTAAGGGCGCTGCCTACCTTGAAGCCACGGCGAGAGCAAGCATAGGGTTTTACAGGTTAAATGATTTTCCACCTGGCTCAGTAACGGTTGAAGTTACATATTTGCCACCGGTGACATTTTTTGTTCGTCTCGGTGTCGCGTACATTGCTATGGATAGTGTGAGCAGTATTATTTTCAATACCCTGAAAGTTGTGACCAACAAAATATCATTATTACACAAAAACCTCGCGAAAATGGCTATTCATAATTTCGTTTCCACAATTTTATTTACGTAGCAATATTATCCTTTTCTCGACGCAGAAAATAGTTCTTGTCAGGAAACATTATCACGAAAGGTGACAAGAGTGCAATTGAATATCATTTAACATGTAAAACTGTATTCTTTCTTCGCCAGGGCTCCGAGAGGCAGCGCCATTAATGATGTAAGGCTTGTAGTATAATGCCCACAACATTGTAATGCGGACGCACAAAGATACGAAAGGCCAGGAGCTAATAACGTCACGCAGTGAGTTCGTTTAAGTACAGACCAGTGAATTGTATAATGTAGCCAAATAATAAAGCGACGTGTGCAAGTGTTAATTAATTGCTCATTAAAATACCGCACTAACATTTACTTAGTTACTTTTTTAAATACTGTATGAATTTTCCTCAAATCAACTGAAGTGCGTCGCCACTGGGAAACTGTTTTTTTTTACCACAACTCAGGGACGGTCCAGTGGCACCAACGTGGCTGGCGACGAGAACGGAGAACAAAACGTCTACTCCCACCGCGCGCTGAATTATCAACGCTAGATATGAGAGAGACACACAGGGGTAAGTCTTCCTACGCATGCGCAACTTAACAATGGCTAACACAGACGCCTTAGCCACTGCAGTCCCTCGGTTATCTATAATCCCGCCTGTTGGGACGGTCGCGTCTGGCCCAATAACCTCATCCTCCCTTCCCCTTAGGAACCCTGAATCCTCCGGGACCTAGCTTCCTGGAGAGCGAACTTTTAGCATGCCAGCTGGGTTCCAGCAAGGCCTGCGATACTTGCGGGGCTGAATCGGTTTCTTGAAGAATTTCGTTCGTTTAACGAGTGATGACAGCACGAGATTCACGACAAGGTGGATACTTATCAAGTCCCGTCCAACACGCACGGATACATATTAAGAGGGCGTGGTAAATAATTAAACTCTAAAAGCATTAATCTATAACTGTAGGTTTCTTGAAGCCAATTTGCGAAAATTAAACAATAGCAATCCTAGACAATAGATTTAGCCAAAGTTTTATACAAAACTGTTTTCCAGTGTTACAAACTTCTGAGGCACAATTTCTGACGCCGGAATCTCGTGAATTTAACTGCGGCGCAAGAGATCAAGCGTAACGAATTAGTAATTCTGGATAAATATTTACTCAGAAAGTTGGCAAATACCATTATCTAGTATTTTCGTTTAGTATTTTATCCGTAATGGCTTCGAAAAAAGTGTAGAAATCAATTGATGTTTTCAGTGTTTATTTATCTACCACGCTCTCTGAACGCCTGTTTTTTTCTTTAGTTTAACTTACTGGGATCTACGTCTCGTCGACAGCTAGGCTATTAGAGACGTTTACTCACGACGTTATAGGACAAATATTGGGAGCGAAGTCGGCCAAGTTCTATACTAAGTAACCATACCAGCATACATCTGGAACAATTTTAGGAAACAATGGTAAACCGAAATCAGGATAGCCGGAGTCACCGATACTAATTTTTTACTGTCGTCTCGGACACTAATTTTGAGGTCATCTCTGTCTTACATCTAAATTCTAAAAACCAGTCAAACTGAAGTATTGCTCTAGCGAATGATGCCGAGTCACAGATCACGTCAGTCAGTCTGCTGGGATTTCTTAGAACGTTGTGTACCTGAAGAAGGGAACAAATACCGGGTCACAAAACGTTAGATCCGTCGTCGTCGAAGCGAGCTTACTATCATCGACTGTGTTATATTAGCTGTGTTGGCTTGTCTCCAACAATTTCTGTTCCTGTCTAAAATGGATGACTTGAAATGAGGCGGAGCTTCAGTCTTGTGTGGGCAAAGCCGTAGAAGAACAGGTCTGGACACTCGCCTCTCTACCAATTAATTTTGCTTGACCCCCTTGTTGTTTAGCTGCATTTCACCAAGTTACCGAGAGTGTTATGCGTCTTTGGCGCTGCAATCAGGGTTGTTGGGCTTAAACTCTGCCCACTTCCCTCCCACTTTTTTCCCCAGTGTTTACAATATAAAGCCAAACAATTTATCAAAACGTATTTTTTATCAATTTACGAAATACTTCCTTCGCTCACAATCCTGAAGCATAGCTCCAGCAATACTTATTTACTTTATAATATAAACACTGAAAAAAGGGGGGAAGGAAGTGAGCGGAGTTTGAGCCCGACCACCCTGATTGCAGCGCCAAGGACGCACATCACTCTCGGTAACTTGGTGAAATGCAGCCAAACAATAAGGGGGTCAAGCAAAATACATTGGTAGATATAGGCGAGTGTCCAGACCTGTACTTCTACGACCGTGGGTGTGTGATACAATTCCTACGTCCATGGATACCGCAACCGAACATGACCTTCATACAGACGTTTGGCTTTACATGTCCAGGATGAGATGTATTCAAAGAAAAAAATGACTTTTTGTTTACAATTTGCCGCATTTTTCACGTAAATATTGATCTTATGCGTTTGCATATCTTAACAATGAAATTAAACTAATAGTTTTCAAACTTGCGTGCAAGTCTATGAGTGCACGACATTTCTGGTTTCTGCCATCACAAACTAACAAATCAGCATATTTGAAAACAAGCATTGTTTCCCATATTACTCCCCCCTCCCCCGACCCCCGGCGGTGTGACATCAGAGGGATGTGAACCTCAAGTCGTCCATTGTGTTGTCCTTGACCATCATGTCGCCATTTCCATTAACCTTGTATGGTCCTTGTCTATTTTGACTTTCATTTATCGTTTCCCGTTTCTTCATATACCAACTATAGTCCTACTGGATTTATATGTGCGTTTGTTGTTTATAATCATTTCTGGCTTCCTTTGTCTGTGTCACCGTAATTTGTTGCTCATTTTCTAGTGCTCAGTCCTTTTATGTAACTATATGCTTTCTGCGCTTCAGTTTGTAGTTAATATTTGAGGTCAAGTAAATACTCATAAAGGTTTTATTAATATTAAAGCCTTGCTTGTACCAACAAGTTAAGATAAATATACAATTGATTAATGTGCTTGTAATGTATTTCAGCTCTGAAATTGCTTGTTATCAATAATCGATGAGTAAGGATCATATGAATGATGTTATGTAGAAACAGACCATCGCACATTTGATAAAGTAGATCATGAAAAATTGTCACTAAATAATTTTTTGTTATTTTGTTAATTAATGCATTCTCTATTTCAAGTGCCTAATCTCTGTTTGACTTTGGCTGTATATCTACTGAAGTTTTAATGTATAATAATTTAAGAGTTTGAGTGCCTTATACATAACACCATCCATAGACCCTTTAAAAATACAACCAATAGTTTATCAGATTTTTTTTGTATGCTGGTAGCTGAAAAATACTTGTGCATGCCTTTATAATCGTGCGGATTATAATGTCAAGATTTTGGAAAAACAAGACAGTTTAATTGCAATCAAATTTTTCAGTCAGCGGGAATGTCATTATTAAAGCCCACGGTATTTCGCGAAAAAAATTCTGCGACAGTTCGTTTCAATGCCTTATGTGCACATTTGAAGCTCTGATTCATGGTTACTGGCAGAATGTATTAGTGATATAGAGGTACGTCAATTTCGTGGATTCATCTGTCAGTTACCTAGATTGCTCAGTCCTGTACACGCTCTGGATACAGTCGATTATTTATTGGCTTACAACATTACAAGCGATAGCTCTATGTATTATTTCCTTATTTACTACTGGCTTGCGGTAGTGAAATGCGTTTCGTGACAGCCGCCAGCTAATCACACACGTGATTGTGAAGTATATGTTGTTGGCGTTCAATCCAACCTGGAATGTATTTGCGAAATTGACGTACCTCTAATTATTGCACAGACGTGGCTCATTTGACTGTGCCAACAGCAACAAGGTTACTGCGACACCACACGTCTGTGATTTGCGGGTAGAACCCTAGACGCTTACAGCCAATCACTGACCATGAAGCACGGCTGCATATGTGCACATAAGACATTGAAACAAACTCTTGCAGAATTTTTTTTCGCGAAAATTCGTGGTCTCTAGTCATTATGAATGCAAGAAAATTCGCAGCGTGTACAAACAACGTTTATGTAAACTAGGATTCATGGGGAGACGTAAGTTACTTAAGGGTGCTGCCTGACGCTCCCTTCAAATGTATTGTAATGTGCGCGGATATTGATTTTCTTATTAACTGTTGAAAATGTGTCCACTGTAAACCTACGGAAAGAAAACACGTTTAGGGTAAAGATGGCATGTCATTGTTAAGACACCATGCTCACTAATAAACGCTGTTTTTAAGCCCTCTAACATAGCCTTGAACGTACTTAACTGCCTGCCGTACTTCAGATTGTATTAACTACATGTATGTGGAACTTTGACACTGATATTTCTTTTTGGTGGCCACCGCTTGCTTGAAAGTCCCATAGTGAAAATGGATCGGTGGGAATCTCGCACACCAGTTCAGCTCTCGACTAGTTGTGGAGATGCGGCATTAGATGAGCGCTCCAGGGTCGCATTTATAGCTTCGTAACATCTGATTTTCTAACGCGAAAGTAGGCGGCGCTCTTCAAGTGGGTAATAAAATGTGTCGGTAAATAAAAAGTTCTACTGTAGTTGATCGCCGCAGAACCCAACCATTCCTGTAGCTGTTTTCTGTTACTCGCAACTCGCGAAGTGAAAGTTTGCGGCATATCTGTTAATGAAATTCGCAAGTTGTACCAAGGATGTAATTCTGTAAGAGCGATGGAAAATATTGACCCGACGTTTGTCGTTACGTGTTTATATTACCGATCTCATCAGCTAACCACGATTAACGCTGTCCATGCCAAATGAGTTTTATTTCAATTTAAATTACCTACATTCTAATATAGTCTTTAATAAACAAATAAAGAAACTGCTTCAATAGCTTACACCCGTGTTGGTAATTTATGGAATAAATACAAACAGGAATGCACAAAAATTAAATAGAAAATCATTTTCTCTTTGCCTATTGTTATTCACGTTTACATATATCTGTACATTTATATTTGATCTTCCCAATGTTTATGGAACAATTTAAATTAAAATACGAGGTGATTGAAATACATAATAGTATTACAAGTATACTACTATACCACGATACACTTTAATATAGTGATAAACCACGTTGCGGGCTTAACAAAATTGTACACCGAGTATACCAGGTTACCAACAGAGACCAGATATGTGTTGTTCAGTAATAAGTGACGAATGTATCAAATATAAGATCACAACTAAAACAAGTTAAACATATTTCTGGTACTGAAGTTCAAAGCCTTAGCACAGACTAAATATTAATACAGACGTGAAATTACGTGTCGGCTCTTTTGATACGGGCGAACTTCGCCGCTAATTGGCTACCCGAGACTGTTGATACCAGCCCCGTGTACGTTTAGTTCCTGCATTCTACGGCAGGTTACCTATTGGCCTGGAGGCCGGCTAGCGGGTCAGCTACCTCACGCTGATTGGCAGTAGGTGTTGTCGCCATGTTGCTGGCCAGGAAAGCCATTTTGCTGGTGTGTGTAACCGAGTTCGCAGTTCTACTGGCTATTTCACTTCTGTATTCCTACATATTCTGTGGCCTTAGTATCACAAAGTAAGGTGTATTTATCCTACCAAGTATACATAATAGTGTTAAAATTTTTATTTGTGGTTCTGTGCATTGCACATTTAGAACCAGTAAATATTATATTTCGGTGCGACATCTGCTGTTGGTAATTGTGTTTATTTAACATTAACAACGCTGTGATTTATATATTTAAAACAAACAAAATAAAGCAGAAGGAATTTTTTGTAATAAAAAATAACAATCTCACCATTAATATTTTTCCATGCCTCTGCAGCGCCATGACCACACACAGGTTTCATTTAAAAAAAATGTATGTTAGTGAAAATTATTTTCAGCAGATAATTGTTGTTATTTTGTATGAACACATGTTACAAACTGAAAATAAATATATAAAAAAATTTGGAAGTGGTTGGGTTTTAACCTCTGCCAAGATAACTGCTTCACTCAACGACTCATTCAGGCGGCCATTTATCCAACTTCACCACAACACCACGGCAGACGATAGATGGACCATAATTACTCATATTTAGGGTCACGATTTTGTCGCGAAAATGTTTTTGCCCCACTTTGTTTCAGTGTCTCTTGAGCACATCGGCATCTCTGCTTCATGATTATTGGCAGCGTGTCTTTGTTCAGACAAGTCCCTCATTTGACTGCACCAATCAGAAAAAGATGAATGTGACTCCTTACGTCTGTAATTTGCCAAAGCAAGCGAAAGTAAAATTATCCAACTACGGGCGATGTAGCAGACCTGTAGACGTGCACATGACGCATCGAAACCAAATGTTGCAAAAATCTTTTCACCATAAAATCGTGGCTCTACTTGTGTTCATAAAGTATTTCATTTATTTAATGTTCCATTTTATTGAAAAAAAAAAATTACAATCCGATTCATTTAAAATACTGCGCGAAGTCGTGGTTTTAATTACAAATACAACATGCCCGGCATTATGTATTCTTCATCAGTTATTTACCGTGGTTTCAAATTACGTGGTTACTACAAATATCGGCCAACGCCATATTGTTCCAGTGCAATGACACGGATACGCAGATCCGTTCGTGTGTGCCAAAGCAATACTAGGTATATAATATAGTTTACTTGTTTTCCACTTACTTAGCATAACATGTATTTATTTAACATTCTGTGCGCGTAGATATATGTAAATATGTAACGGGCGTTCGCCACATGGTACAATCCAACATGTCAGCGAAAGCTCTCGTACCCTTCTATAGGATAACGAGTTTATCCGTTAAATGTCGCTTGCTTAGCTACGAATTTAGGCAAGATACAGCAATTGTAAGGAACTCAGGCATAACAGAATCTCATTTTTCAATTGGTAACGAAATTTCATGTTACCAGTTCTTAGAGATCGGTATCTCACAACTAACGAGTTACAGAATACAGCTGCTGGGGATACAGATATTGTATGAATTGTTATTTATCTCAGGTAAACCCTCAAATATGTATTAGTGTGTGTCCTAATTTATTGGAAAGTAACCAGTGCATTTGAACAAAAAGTTTACAAATGACATTCAAAATATGCATACATGTTAGAATGTTTCATTTTTTAAATTGGAAGTAGTTATGCATAAAAGGATCAAACCTACAGTTTACTGGAGTTGAATTTCCCAAGGTCAAATATGTTTCGAAACATTTTATAAACAGTTTCCGAGCTATTTTTTTCCTTCAGTTATTAACTTTTAATGCTTGTTCTTTTTCTAGGATATTTTTGGACCTTCTTCTATTGGATATGATTATCAGGAAATATAACACTTTGTGGGTTGATCCCTTTTTGCGCAACTACGTCCAGTCGTAGGTCAGTGGTTGGTAAAATAACAACGAATTAGACCAGAGTTGTTGCTGTAGAACGGTAAAAACAAATAAGCTGATACTAATGAACGCGTATAATACAGTGGAATCTAGCGTGTAGGTCACCGAACTCGCGATAATCCTCTGCCGCTTTTCATCAGTAATGAGCTGTTTGTAGTGCACTCTGTTCGGATATTTTAAATTCCCATTAGGTTGCTTGCCGTATAGCTGCGTCACAAATCGCTTCTGCCCCCGTGATGGATCAGTTAGTGGATGATTTTGTGTTAGGAAGGGGGCAAAAGAGTTTTACAGGGGGGAGTTTGAGAGAGATATAGATAGATAGATAGAGAGAGAGAGAGAGAGTGTGTGTGTGTGTGTGTGTGTGTGTAAAGAGTAGTCGGGATAAAACACTGCCAACATGCTGTCATCGCAGCGGACTCGGCCTTGCGACGAGCGTTGATGTGTCGGTAGTGTGGAACAACGGCCAATCGCAGTCGTGGTTAATCGACTGGCGACCAATTATAAACGTCGATAATCGCCCGCGTAGCCGCTTCTTCCCACCAAACTCCCTCCCCTCAGATTGTTAATTGCCTACAGTGGGGCAATTAACTGGCTGCGGTGTAGGGGGGACTATGTGTGGCTCGGTCGGTATGATGCCATGGAATTTAATGCGGTTTGCGGGGGAGGGGGAGGGTCTATGGCCACTTCGCTGACGCAAGCGGTCGGGCGAATGCGCTGCACTTTGCATTCTGGGCCGGACGCGGTGTAGGTGGGAAACGCTCAGCGGCGAACCACGTGCGAAAAAATAAACACCGCCATCACCCAGCCGCGAGGGAGCTAAAAGCGAATCTGCGTCCATCACGGAAGTTAATCCTGAATCGATGAAGTTTCTTCGTCCCAAACGAATTCAGTATACTAGCATGGTTATACCTGCACGTGTATAGCCAGGAAAATGTCGCTAGTTCAATGACCTACATGCTCGAATCCATTGTCCTATGCATAGAGGTACGTCAATTTCGCGGATTCATCTGGAAGCAACCTAGACTTGTCAGTCCTATACACCCACTGGCCACAATCGATTATCTATTGGTAGAGACATGCAAAATTGGCGTTATTTTCTGACAGCTGACTAGACTCCAAGTGACTATATGCTTGTTCGACGACTCTCGCTGGCCGATATTGTCGTGACTTGCCGCGGAGAAAGCTTACACGGTAGAGAGGCCAATCTATGTGAAGACGTAACACACGTAAATTACAACACATTAAAGTTCGTGGCCAATTGAATCGCAGATTACGCTCTGTTATATATAGAAAAGTGAAGTTCAGTCTGCTACCAAATTATAACGCGAATTTTGCATGTCTCTATCTATTGGCTTATAACCGTACAAGCAGGTAGCAAGCGATAGCACTTCGCATCATTTCCTTGTTTACTACTGGCTTGCAGTAGTCAAACGCGTATCGTAACAGCCGCCAGCAAGTCACAGACATGACAATGAAGTATACATAATTGGCGTTCAACCTGACCTGGAACGTATCTACGAAATTTACGTACCTCTACCTATGTACACTCAAGATCCGTCTATTCGTTCATTGTCTACTGTTACACTGAGTAGCCGCTAATGGTCAATGGTCGGGGCTTAAGTATACATAGGATAGTGGATTCTAACATGTCAAATTTTCCTGGCCCAGTGTATAGGGTAGTGAATCTTCTTGCTGCCATCAATAGAACCCGTGCTTTTTGGTGAAAAGAATTTTGCAACAACTTGTTTCAATAACTTACGTGCACACCTGCAACTCTGGTTCGTGGTTATTGGCAGAATATAATGGGGTAGAGGCGTGGCTCATTTGACTGCACCAACCAGACCAATGTTACCGCGACACCACACCTCCGTGATCTGCGGGTAAGGCCCCGAGACGCCGAAAGTTACAAACTTCCAATAACTGACCATGAAACAGCAGAACAGATGTGCATGTGAGGCACTGAAACAAATTATTGCAGAAATATTTTCACCAAAAATCACTGGCCCTAGTCATCAACAACTACTAGTGGAGACACGATTATTTCGCGTATTGATCATATGGGTACTGATGATGGTTTATCGCGGGAAAATTTGAGAGTTTGCTGGGTTTCAACGTATGTTTAGCTTAATAAAATATTTCAGACTTTTCGCTTTTTAGTGGTGCTGTTGCCTTATTTGACTGAGCCAACAATAATATCGCTATTGTAATATTTGATGCTTATTATTAGTATGGAAAGTATTATTTCCCGTAGTCAATGGCCTACATGTTATAGGTCATTCGGGATAAAATGAGCACCAAAATTTAACATTTGAAAAATATCAATAACCGTTACTGCATATAATTCAACATTAACTATACTGTAGTTGCCTTACTAGTTGTATGGTTGGCAGCGAAATTACGCTATGTTGTTACATTTGTTTTCCTGAATAAATACAATAATGCAATAACAAAATCAACCGAAATCGTCACAATTTAATTTTTAATAATTGGTGTACTTATTTGAAAAAAACTGTATCGACTCGTGCTAACTGCAGAATTTATCTGGCATGCGCAAACATCAAGTGACGTGTCAAGAGAGGTTAGACATTTCCCTTCGTTAACGTTACGCGCGGAAAGATACGGATTGGCTGAAAATAGAACTTTAGAAGGTTTTTTTTAATGTTCACTTTATCCCGAATCGCCTATAGATAGGTCCCGGTAGTTTTCGCAAAAAGATGTTTGCAGCACTTTGTTTCAGTGCCTTACGTGCGCACCTGCATCTCTGCTACGTGGTCAGTGATTGGATACCGTAACACCCAGCGTGTGGAGGTTAAACCCGCAAATCACATACGTAATGTGTGGCAGTTATCCGTGTACTGATTGGCACAGTCTAATTAATAACAACTCTGCACAAAAACACTATGCCAATAATCATGAAGTTGAGCTGCAGGTGTGCACGTAAGACACTGAAACAAAGTGGGGCAAAAATCTTTTCGCGAAAACTACAGTGGCCTACCTATAGATAGAAGCACGATTATTTCGCGTATTCATCTGGTAGCAGCCTAGACTTCTCAGTCGTATACACGAACTGGGCATAGTCGATTGTTCATTGGCTTCTAACCGTGCATACGGGTACCACGTGATTCCACCACGAGTAATTTCCTTATTTATTACTGGTTTGCAGTCGTCAAATGTGTATCAAAACAACTGTTGTCCGATCACAGTGATGACAGAGAAGTATACGTTGTTGACGTTCAGCCTGACCTAAAATCAATACGCGAAATAATCGTGCCTCTACCTATAGAATACAGTGTCCTGTTTACACTCAAGCTTGACCAATTGACTACTAGCTGCTACTCAGTGGAACATCATAAAATGAATGAATAGACGGGGCCTGAGTATACATAGAGCAGTGGATTCTAACATGTAGGTCATTTAACTCGCAAATTATTCCTTTCTCTAATTGTTGGCCTTCGGACAGCTACGTTGTGTCGAACGTATATCACCCAACCATTCATGTCGCAAGAGACCACCGGATTTTCAGAGGTATGTTGGCACAAAATATTTTCGCGATATACCATCATCTCTAATTATAGGGCAGGTTGAACGTCAGAAATGTATACATAAGGGCAGGAAGTTTTCGCTGAAAGAAATTTGCCCCACTATGTTCCAACACCTTATGTGCATATCTGCAACTATGCTTCATGGTTATTGGCTGTGTTTATTAGTGCGGAGTAGTTTTTCAATTGACTAACATGCAAGTAATTAAATCTCAAATTTCTCTTGGTCCTAACGTGAACCATTACGTTTATCTCATTAAGTTGGCATTAGTTTTGCTGTATTATCTCCTTGCGAGATACACGTTCGCCCAAAAAAGATTGTCGCCCGGGGGAAAATTTTTTAAATAACACTCGCGCGTGTTCTAATTTCTCGGAAACGGTTCATTTTACTTTTGAATTATTTTGGCAGAGATCGTTAAAAACCCGTATTTGTGTTGTTCTGAGTGCCGCTTTGGCCGAAACGTAAGCAAGCAAGTAGGTCGGAGTTAAAACACGCTTCCCTTTCCCATACACAGTGCAAATAATGCCAACTGGACGACGATATAGAGCTTTGTAGCGAGCCAAACGGGTCGATCTCATTATGGTCACCCAGAAGACAAGATTGGCCGCCTACAGCTCGTCGTGCCAGGCTGAGGGTTGCAGGTTCGAGTCCGTAGACGTGACGCTCGCCGCTAGTCGACTACAATCACACAGCCTTCGGCATCATTAACAAAGTAGGAAGGTCAGCTCCGATTATGTCTATAGAAAATACACTCTAGTTCAACTTAGTTAACTCTGTTAACATCGCTCCCTTGCGAACTCATAATCGTGTAGGCTTTATATTAACTTACATAACCGCTTTGTTCACTTAATTCTGTATCCCCATAACTCTCCTCTGTAGCGAAGACCCTAGTGTGTGCCATTTTTTATTGTTTACGACAGAGTTAACAATTTGTTCCCGATTTTTTTAAAAATATATACTACTAAATAAATAACTAATACAGTAAAGGTCTTCGGTACATGTCAAGTTGCTTTACATTTCTTGAGACGGAATTGGGGCAGAACACGAGTGTGAATTTAAATGTACCTGAGAGTGTGCGGCTTTAAGGGGGATCGGTAGGATATTTTATTGTATATTCAGTTTTGAGCCATAACATTTATTGAAATTGTATTATCAAAATTTTCTCTTCGTTAAAGCACATGGCATATTCTTGGTAAACTGCTTGACGTAAATAATGATTGAATCTTTCATTAATTTTTGAAGCAGAATTATTGCAGAGAATTCTTGAAAGTTAACTTTCTCTTGCAATGATCGTGCACGACAAATTGACATGTTCATGCTCACTACTTGTCTCACAGCCTTTAAGTGTACGGCTTTCAACTAACGCCAGTCTCCACGTCTACAACTCCTCTTTAACTTGGCCAAAGGCTTATAGTTGGTTTATATCTACGGTAACAGAAATGAGTAGAGACATGAGTTTGTCGCAAAAAGTTTTGTGCAGTATTTTGTTTCAATGCCTTACATGCCCATCTGCAAATCTGCTTCATGCGCAGTTGTTGTATGTTTTAACTGTCACTTGTGTCGAGGTTCTTGACAAATCACAGACGTATGGTGCGATAATAACCTTATTTTGTTTGGTGCAGTCAAATAAACGACCAGTGGCGGCTCGTGGGTTGTTGCCAGGTGGGGGCTGCAGATAGTCGGAACTGTACACTCTTGATGAACGCGCCGTAGACCAACGACCATGAAATATTTGCCAACTACTAGATATTTTGTGACCACTCAGTAGTAAGGGGCACCTGCACATCAGTGTGTCAGTGGCTGTCGAGTCAACCAGCGCACAACCATGTACAACTCCTGGCAACTGCAGCCCTACCTGGCAACAACCCACGAGCCGCCACTGTGAACGACTTGTCTGAACACACACGCTGCCTAAATCCATGAAGCAGAGTTGCCAACGTGCATGCAAGGCATTGTAACAAAATTGTGCAATAATATTTTCGTGACTAGCTCATACTCTGAGAATGAGTAACCACCTCATATAACGAATTTTAGGTTATGTTACAGTACATTGATAAAGTTTAGTTGAGTAAAATAAATCTTGCTTGGCGCAACCATATCATTTGTGTGTGGATAAATAAATACCTTCGTTGCTGGAATTAAATTCCTTCGTTTTAGTTGCATAAAATAGTAATATTTGGTCTGTACAATTAAATATTTGTTTAGCTGTGAAAAGACGTGCCGAACCAGAAAACAATTAGCCTAAGTGGCAACATGAGAATCGAACGTCGAGCCTATCGCACTGAGTGAGCACTCACCGTATAGGTCTTTACCGCTGGTGAAAGGTAATACCATGTTGGAGCAGCGGCGGAATGAGTGGGAATGGGAAACAAGAGACACCCGAGAAAATCCGCCGACCGACGGCATCGTCCGGCACGATTACTAAACGCGATATTTTTGCGTTCGAGCCCGCCGGGAAATCGAACCCGTATCGTCTTGGTGGGAGACGAGTGCTCAAACCACTGTGCCAACCGGCAGCTACCGCATGGAGGATTGCTCATTACCATCCACGGCCAACAATGAACATTGATGGCTGACACACTATAATGGATGTATGGCAAGTAACATGGATTGAAATTTACGCAGATGTATTCTAACACGTAGATGTGATAGTTAAAAGTACGTCAATTCCGCAAATACATTCCAGGTCAGGTTGAACGCCAAAAATATATACTTCATAATCACGTGTGTGATTAACTGGCGGCTGTCACGAAACGCATTTGACAACTGCAAGCCAGTTGTAAATAAGGAAATGATTCACAGAGCTATCGCTTGTAATGTTGTTAGCTAATGAATAATCGACTGTATCCAGAGCGTGTATAGGACTGAGCAGTCAAGGCTTCTGCCAGATGAATACGCGAAATTGAAGTACCTCTAATGATAGTGTATCGCGAAAATGTATTGTGTCAACATACCCTTGAAAACGCTGTATTTTCTTGCGACATTTATGATTCGGTTATATACTTCTGACACATCACAGCTCTCATCAGACCAATGAAAAACATTAAATATTACAATATCAGGGTTCTTATCGGCTCAGTCAAATGGGGTAACAGCTCTATATACAAGCTATAGCCAGTAATCTACTAGTAAGCAGAACGTGTGTTCGAACCCAGCAAACAGTCAAGTTTTCCCGCGATAAACCATCATCTCCACTAATACGTCTTTATTTTTTATTTTCTTTAGAAATTCATTTATCGAAATTGTTTGTAACTGGATGATGCATCAATCACCACAGATATTGCCAAATAACTCGTGATGTGTAGTGATGGACTACGTAGTGCGCAAACATTTATGTTTGGTTGGACCGACAAAATTTGCGTTTGTGTTCTTCCAAAAAACATTCCATTTGCGTCAGTCAAATATTAATATTTGTGAAACAGATTAATATTGTTGGATCCACAAATTCTTGTGTATTCAGTTTGGTATTACTGTTGCAAGAATCAAATATTTTTGTCAGCTGAAGTAATTATTTATTCCGCCATATTCAGACAAATATTTGTAGAAACTTCGAACAATAGTGTAAACAGGCTATATATCGTGATATACATATATATCGCAAAAAACCACGTTGCTTACTTTACAAAATTGTGAAGCCTCTGCACACCACGTTCACTAGAAAACCAACAGAGAGCAGACATGTTTGGTTTCTGCGTGAAGTAATTCGTGTATCGCGTATAAGATCACACTACATAGGTTAAATATATTAATATTACTGATGTTTGAAAACCTAGTATCTCGAATTAGGGTAGGTTTACCCTATCAATTTTGTAGCGTGATAATGCGAGAGAATTTAACTTTACAGATAATTTATTTTCGATAGATAATCAGAAAAATATCTACGGTAGTACAAACTTATCACAGAAAACTTGCTGTAATGCACGAAAAATGTTTGCACATTCATTTGTATTAATTATGTTGTATTTCATTTAAAATGTATACTGCAGGTGAGATTCGTCAGTTGGCTATAAGCCAACAACATATAGCCGGAGTCCTAAATAAGTCGAAATTTCTTTCGGCCGTTATACGTGAACTAGTTTCAGACAGCAACTCAGCTTTAATGGAAATACTAGCAGTCCCCCGCGGCTTTGTTCGCGAGTATTATTCGTACATGATAATATTTACTTTAATTGAAAAACCTCTTTGTACACAAGTGGGTTGTTGCCAGGTGGGACTGCAGATAGTCGGAACTGTACACTCTTGATCACGGTCTTAGAATAACAGGTCTGGACACTCGCATATCTAACAATGCTACTGAGTTTACCCCATTATGACTGAAAGCGCCACTAGAAATTGAGTGTTGTTTTAACATTACAATATAGCGTCTCACTAGCTGTTCTCCTAGCAGCTCCGGCATGTGTTTACTCCTTGTAGTCCCATTTGCGCAATGTTAAAACAACCTCAGAGTTCCAGTGGTGCCAATCAGTCATAACGGGGTCAATTTTCAACTCCCGTGTCCAGACCTGTTCCTCTATGGCCGTGCTCTTGATGAACGCGCCGTATACCAACGACCATGAAATATTTGCCGGGCCACTAGATATTTTATGACCACTCATTAGTAAGGGGCACCTGCACATCAGCGTGTCAGTGGCTGTAGAGTCAACCAGCACACAACCCTGTACAGCTCTTGGCAACTGCAGCTCCACGAGCCACCACTGCTCTAATTTGAAAGTCTCTCTCTCAGAAAAAGGTTACTGCGACGCTACACACGTTTGTGATTTGCGGACAGAACCATAAGAAGTTGAGAGTTAAAAACATTCAATCACTTAGTACCAAGTACACCTGCTGTTGTGCACGTAAGGCGTTTAAAACCAAGTGATGCAGAAACATTACCGCAAAACTTCTTGTTCGCAATTATACCTCTAGTGTTAGGTCACATGACTGGCACTAGTGACCATCAGATAAAGAAAAATTCTTGAATTCAATGACTTGCATGTTGTAGAACTCACTGGTATACACTCAAGCCCTGTTTATTCGTTCGTTGTCTGCTGTTGCAGTGAGTTGTCTATAGCGGACAAACGGTTGAGGATTAAGTATGCACAGAAGTGTAGAATCTAATATTTACGATTTTCTCCTTTCTCTACCAATAGGGCCACCAGTTTGCGTATATCTTGCAGTAGCTTCATACTTATTAAAAAAAAAAAGGGGGGGGGGCTCTATCTTTCCATTTAGCACAAGCTTGTTCTCGCGTATGATCAACATACTGCACGAGTTTAGCACCCGTTTTGCTTCATGTGAAATCAGCCGTTACTTTCCACTGTAGAACTGGTGAAAATTTCCATTGGCCACTATTTGACGCAGTTTCTCTCTGAACATTGCAACTTCAAAGTAACATGATTTCTAACTGGTTGACGATCCGTAGTGCGATCACCGTCATGCAGCATAGGCGATGTAGCACGTATGGAGTGACTGCCAGTTGTAAGAGATCCTAAGAGGTGGTCTCGTAATGGGTAGGGACCTGCAAAATTCGTGTTATTAGGTAGCAGACTAGACTTAGCAGTCCTATATATTACAATATGAGATGACACTGGCCGTAGTCTATATGTGATGTCAACTACGTGTGTGACCATTTTACAGCAGGTTGGTCACTCTAACATGGAACTTTTAATTACTGGTCAGCTGCATTTTACCCGGCAGACCACGGCATTTTTTGCCTATGAGGGAAGTTGGACGAGTATATAACCATTTGGAGTCTAGCCTCGTGTGCAAGAAATAACGCGACTTTTGCATGTCTATAGTAATGGGACTTCTCTCTACTTGGTCACGACTTCTCTCTAGCCGTGGTTAAGACTGAGTGATAGTCACCATCTTTAATTTTTGTATTTTGTGTCATATCTGTTCTCCTGGGTAAATTTTTGGAACTTTAACATATCTACGGAATAGAATATATGTATACTGACAGCATTTTAGACACCATAAATATTTATTTGCTGTTTCTGTTTTTTACATATATGATTGAGGCTAGAAAATTCTTATTACTTACTTGACTGCAATTAGATCTGCAACAGCAGTAACGGAAAATAATGATTTATGGTATATAAAATTATATCAGTATGTATTAGTATATTTCGTAGTTAGGTTAAAGTTCCAAAAATTTACCCAGAAGATAAGTCATGACACAAAATACAAAATTTCAAGATGGTGGCGATATCTCACTATTAGGAGGAGTCCACCTTTGACGTGTGGGAGCAGCGGAGCGGTAAGGCACAGGAATACCACGCTTGACGAGAAGCATATCGCCTCTATTCACAGCGCGCCAAACTGGCGTACAAGGTTTCCGTTGTAGTCTTTTTCCTATGGGACTGTAAGCAGTGATCCTAATTATTTATATTTGGGATAGTATGAAGTGAAGACCAACGCATGCCTTGCGCTCTACACCTCACGAATTCAGGTAATATCTTCGGAGTTACAGCGGTCTAAAAAAACTGTTCGTAGCCATTTTGAGAGGCCCGAAAATCATGTTTCTAACAAGCGTGTTGCATTTTTGAAAAACATAGAAGCATAATTTCAAGTGTGTGTTCTTTTTATAGGTAAACGTAATATGAATATAGTCTGTCTCGCGTAAGAATTCCATTTTTTGACAGTTCTAAGGATTAGCATGTGTGCAAATCTCTACAGGAAAATACTTTTAATTTTGATAAACTGCACAGTTTGAGAGCCACCTAAGTGTGTTTATTCAAATATCTCTTATTGGCAGTGGAAAATACTGCTTATTTCATGGAAACAACTGTAAAATTATGCTAGTACAACTGTCAAAAAAATGGAATTCTTACATGAGATGGACTACAAGTTAAATGGTTCCGCATAAAAATAAATACGTGTGACACGTTGCCGTCCATGCGCCAATCGAGGACTCCTGCTGACAGTACTGCCAGGGCAAGGCTGTCAGAATTTGCCAGGGTAGTCATACGTTGTCCGACTCTCAGCTTTAGTATGATTTTACAGTCCCTTTTTTTTAAACTCTGGTAATCAGGCTGCTTCAAACACGGGTTTTACCTCTTTCTCTAGCGTTCCAAAACGCTGTAATATTTTCATTATCATGTTTTCATTAAAACGTTTCGCGTAAAAAGAACGAAGTCGAGCGACTTTTTTGTATGCAGGCTTCGTTAATTACAAAAAAAAAAAAAAAATGTACAGCGTAGTGTAAAACGCGAGTGTAAAATTAATGTGTGAAATTAAAGTCCTGTGATCAGAAAGGGCGAAATACCTAGGCAATTTTCCATGCTAGAAATTGTTTGACATTTGTATTAAGTTCAATTAGCCAAGCATCCCGTATGGATGACGTTCAGAAAAAAATGTTTCAGGATTTAACCCTACCGTTTTTTTTTCATGTTAATAGTCGGCGTGCAAAACTTGCTCCGCCCATCTCTTACATCACAATTTCGTGGAAACTCATAACCATCTATACTTTTACACAAAGAACAAATTAGAGAAAATTATCCATCCAGTTTCAGATTTTGTCCTTGTATTTTTACGCGCCAGTACCTTTGGTGAATGTTTCAATTTGTGCTCTTGTGTTTGCCTCAGTTTTTAGCTAGTGAAGAATGTGTGGTATAATTTTTTTTTGTCAAGGAACAAGTCAGATACTCCTAATAAACACAGAATTATTAAATTTTAGAAAGATAATTGGCAATAAAGTATAATATACGTAATGCTTCAAACTACTGATTAAGGTCAGGTAGGAAGTAATTATGTGGACAACACTACACGGCGCGCACACACACACTCTCACATATTATACTGGACACAAACAAATATGTAAGTTATATTAATTAAGTTCATACGATGATTTCAAGGGGGATAAGGATCTGAGCTCTCATTTTATGCATAATCGCAGTAAACATTATATGGCAATGTATTGACACCGTTAAAATAAAGTGCCTACGTCTCAGGTGAAATAAGTTATGTTAAATATAAATTACGCGTAGCTCTGAATTTCCCTGTTGTAGTACTGCATCGAATACACTATGATTAAATTTGCACATATTATGCTTTAATATACTGTTAGACAGTGAAATTGAATTTGTGACATAAAAAAATAATGAAGTAATATTCAATATTTTATTCTTGTACATCGAAAAATGGGTATGTGAAAACTAACTAACACTAACATAATTTACCTTTTGGTATTAACACTTAAAACTGTACAAATTAGGGCCTTTGCTTATATTGCTTGAGAGTCAAATTTAAGTTTTCTACACCAATGAGTAGCCCGAACCAAAATCGTATGATCTTGGTTTCCATCAAATAACTAGCCCGACCGTGGTTTCAATACAAATGTATTGCACCAAGCTTGGGGTCCGATCTTGGTTCCCATAAGCTACGTAGTTTTCTTGAGAAGCAATAGTTAAAATGAAAGGGGAGTATATATTGGCCACCATATTTCAAGATATCAAAGATAATTTAGTTTTACAACTTCGAAATTATGTGGCTGTACCTGTAATTAATGGTAATATTGTAATTTTTATGTTAAGTACGATGGAGGAAAATTTTTTTATCAATAATTTTTGTATGTGAACATATAACAGAAATAACATACCTGCCAGATATATTTAAATAAATATGGTGATTTAAGTGTCACTATTTACTTTGAGTGTTAATATGAATTACTCTCTCCGATTTTTAAGAGTACGTGGTAGATAAATAAGCGCTGAAAATATCAATTGATTTATACGCTTTTTTCGATGTCAATATGGATGGTATTTGCCAACTTTATGAGTAAATATTTATCCATAATTACTAATACGTCACGCGTGATCTCTTGCGCCGCAGTTAAATAAACGAGGTTCCGGCGTCAGAGATTGTGTCTCAGAAGTTCGTAAAACTGGAAACAATTTTGTTTAAAAAGTTGGCTAAAACATTTGTCTATGATTGCTATTGTTTAACTTTCGCAAATTGCCTTCAAGAAACCTATAGTTATATAGATTAATGCTTTTAGCGTTGAATTATGTACCACGCCCTCTTAAGTATGTAACATATCACATATTTTTGCATTAATGGCAGATAACACTATGCATTCAAATCAGAGAATTGTTATACACGTTCAAAAGTATTTTTTTTGCAGGACGCTGATATCTACCTGAATTATTTTGGAACATACATTTTTGTACAGTGTGAGAATTCAGATGTTTCCTTATACTTGGTAAAAATAACGGGAACAACAGTTACTTAGATTGTAGATAATGCCTTGTTTGTTAGTAACAACAATACTGTCACTATTTTTATTTTCACTTCATTTCTTTCAACTTGCAAGACGGTTGCTTTCGCAAAAGCAATAATATTTGTTTATCGTACGAACGTACGATCTCGGTTATGAACAATCAAAGCTGTGGTTCACGACGAAGTTCCAGTCGATCTCAGGTAATTGACTGAACGCGAATTATACAAGGCGTTTGTATGTCCAGTCTTAGCCTGGATCTCTGGTCGGCAGCAAACACCATTGGTGCAGCTTTGCCAAAGCGGTTTCGCCGCTTTTAACTCTTAAGGGCTAATTGAAAGTGAATTTTTGGTCAAACTCAGTAAACCTCACTCCCCAATTCGCTATTGACACCGTCTTTGAAACTTCCGCTAAAGTGCACTTGTAGTTTATTTTTAAATATAATACTCGGTTATACTTATTGCAGAAATATAAAATAAAATAATTAAAGGACACAGAGTAGGACAAACATTTTTCTTGATAGCAAAGACATAAAAACGAAAAATGAGATCTGCGCAAATTTTATCAATTATGTTATATAGCCAAATAATTCAGTTAGCACATACTACAGACTTTTTATCTCTGATAAATATATCCGTCGTAATGAAATTATTTGTTTTGAAACCTATGCATTAATTATTTCGCTTGTCTCATCTCTATTATTGTTATTTTGTTATATTATTTGCGTAAAAAAGCAAGTGATATCTGCAAAATTACTTCTTTTGTGCCTTACAATACACTCTTAAAAATAACTAATTTTAAAATGTTCTATTGTTGTCTCTCGCATCTCTTATTCTCGATACACAGTTATTTAAATTATGACCAAATTGAGTGTGTTTGAAAAATTCAATTGAATTATTATTATGTTTAACAGTGCGCGATATTACTGGTACCGTCGTATACGGTTACGATATTTAACGAATACCTCATTAGTACAGAGAGAGGTTTTTTGCCAACATGCCCTTGAAAATGCCAATAATACCAGTCACTCTCCACATAGACACTATCTCAAGAAGTCACCTATTGAGATTAACTATTTACCTGGCGCATGGATGGTGTTGTAGCGTGCCACACGTGTTGTTTTATATGCGAAACCGCTTAACTTATTCAAATAACGTTTATCTACTAAAAGAGCACAAACTTAACGCTATACATGTATAACTTTACCAACTAAGCACACTTGCTAGAAATATGAATTGGGGGCATACCAAAATCACTAAAAACGGCCTTTTTAAACTACTGTAACTCCCAAAATATCACCTAAATCCGTAAAGAGTGTTGCATGCATTGATCTTAACTTCAATAGTTTAATTTTATACTATCCAAAAACAAAATGTTGGTTCACCACTTTGAACCTGATAAGAAAAAAAAAACTGCAACAAAAACCTTGCACAATAGCTTGGCGCGCTGCAAATAGAGGCGATAATATTTTTTTCGTCGACGGTAGCACTCTGCCTCATATTGCAGAGTTAGCTCCCACGCACCAAACGCCGGAATTTGAAACCTATGTGCATTGCTACTAGTTACAGTAAAAGTAATTCCTGCAAGTATAACCTACATGTTTGTGAACGTAAAAGTTTTTGGACGTATGCTGTTGCGGGCGAATGATGCCGTATTACAGAAAATCCACAATAAAACAAAAAAAACAAAGGACGAATACCAGCAAAATTCACAGTGAATAGCAATGTTGTAGGCTATGATTTGACATAATAAAAACAAAAATAAAATACTTTTGTATTTAATAAAAATGCTGAATTTTGAAATGAAAATTTAAAAAAATATCAACCATTTTTTAGAATTACAAAAAAAAATATATTTTTTGTTTTTGTATATGTCAAATCATAGCATACAACATTGCTATATAGTGTGGATTTTTTTTTCAGTTTGGCATGTCAGTTTGTTTTAGTGGCGTACTTAAAACCGCGAAGTCCAAATTTCGAAGTTTACTCTCATTACGCAAAAACTATGAGAGATACAAAAATTTTCCTAGAGGAATGTGTAATCACAATTTACGTATAAAATAAGAAAAAAAAAATATTTGGTACAAATGTAAAAATAAAAAAAAGACGTTGAAAACGGAGGTGCACCGCGCCCTTAACATACGCTTGTATTAACACTATGGAACGGAAAAATATTTCTTTCTTGGAAAATTACTAGTAATGTAACACATAAGTATTGGACAGCGTATGACACAGTTATAAAATTACGAATTTTTCAGTGCAGAGTGACCATGTTTTGAAATTAAAATATGACGTATGTAGAAAGCAAATATGACATAAATTCGGTATTTTTAAAGAAGTCACCAAAATGAATCGAAACGAAACATATGTTTCGAAATTTAAAAGACTGTAGCTATGACTTTTTGTTAGTGGAAACGTTTGGTGTATGTACTTTTACAGACGTGCATTGGAGATCACAAATGAACAAGTTTTTTTTAAGTGTCTTGTTAGAGCAATGTTTTACATTTGTATTCGGCCAAATAATTTTATAAACACACAGATGATCTCCCCCACGCATCGATAATATACTTGGAAGGTATAAACATCGTGTTTTTAAAGTTGGCAGACGTAATTTCTTACGCGGTTGCATGACTGTCAGGCATGTGACCCGTCGTTGGCTCCAACTCCTGCAAGGTGTGGTCTTACTTCACGCAGTTTTCTGTCTCCATTTTATTAGTAGAATACTGGTGCACATCCTCATCAATCCTCACCCTCTAAACTAAGATTTAAACACGTGTGTTGCGAAATTGCATTTAGGATTTGCAATAACTGCATTTTTATGTAAACGAGTTTACTTTCTATCAGCGAATAGAATTAATTTTAAAACCATTAAATTCTCTTTAACGCAAAGTTTTGTTACTAAAATTTTGTTCCAGAAGTTTGAAGAAAAAACTGTATATCAATTTAACCGCTGAGAAAAATTCTCCATAAGTGAAAAGAAGATCCACTTTGCGTGTCTTGCCTAAGGAGAGACAAGGCGAGGATTTATGTCCAGTTGTGTCAACAACAAGCCCGAAGAATGGATGAGGAGAAATATGTGGGTTGGAGCAGTGATGGGATATAAGGATGGTGGAAACGAGAGATCCCCGGAAAATCCATCGGCCAAGCAACGGAAAATTCCGTCACGTATTCCTCGTGAGAACATTGGGACCACCTCAACGGGAGTGGCCCTATCTTTTACATGGTTATCGAACAGAAATATGTTTTGTTTGAATCTTATACGTATAACATTCAAGAACATAAAAATTAATTTTTCCAATAGGACTACCTTACATGAATAAATTGGGGTGGTGCTTTATCGCTGGAAAAGTTGACTTTTTGTTAGGAATGTATTCTCTTACGACGCTTTTCTTTTGTTACTTGTATCTTTTTTTAATTGACCAATTTTAATTCTTGTATTCTACAACTTAACGTATGTGGCACGTCAGTGGACAGCTATAACAAGTCACGCAACCGTTGTCCCAAATCACAAGGAGCAGGATACTACACGAATTTGAAGAATATGCTAGCCGAAAATACTCACGCAATTTTCTACCATTTTCAGGCATAAGATAACTATTTCATAGTGTCGTTAATTAACTGAAAACTGCACTAAATGTTTTTGAGTTTTCTAGCTCATTCAGAAAAACATTTTTCTGGTGCATTGAGCAAGATTATATTTTAATGGGATGGATTCGTGCATTTTAAAGCTATTTGCTTCCAGGTAAATTTCATTAGAATTCAATACACTTAAAGAGATTCGGTTCATTAGGCGATTCGAATAAGCGCAGTTTCTGGAAGTTAAGTTAAATTGCAGAGTTTTTTTCTCAATATTGCTACTGGCGGAAATAAACTCGTTATTTCGCTCGATAATCTTGCAATCAGAGAATAAAACACCTCAATCAGGAAGACTTGAGGGCGTCCGTTATTTCTGTACGTTAATCGAGAACAAGATAGAATTTCGGAGTTTGTCGTATACTAGAGTTCTCATCTGCAATTTAGCTTTGATCGCCATATTGCGTTGTTCGATTATTCTGCTTTTTTGTAATCCACGGAGGGAAAATGTGTAAATTTGTTGTATATCGTTGTACATTTGGTACAGTAAATGCAACGCACGTGTGGCCGAAAAATGCCAAGAAAATTATTAACACGAAAACATTTATCTGTGTTCCTATTTGTGTACAGTAATAATGATCTGCACAACTTGGATGATTTCAAGGATGGGTTCTGAAGAAATGGATGTGGGGGAGGGAAGCCACAAGGCACTATTCCTACCAAAATATTAATATTAATATGGAATTTCCCTGTGAATTTTTAAAACGAAACAGTATGAGAAATTATAAAAATACTAATTTTACTAATTTGTTGTAACATCCTAAGATTAATATTGTAAGGCATCTGTACCGAATATAGCCCAGTTCTCAATATGGCCCGCTAGTCGCCATTGTATGTCAATGCCGAGGCCGATGTGGGATCGATACACACTAGTCTCTAGTGTGAACACACACTATACATAAATATCTGAATTACATCACCCATGTGTTATATTAGTAATAGAATTAATGACTTGGCACAGATGGTTGTTGAACATTAAGCGGGCCATATTCAGTACAGCCACCTTACATTATTTCCAATGTTCTAATGAAATTCTTAGTCGGCAGCTGTAAAATGGAAACGTGAGTCACCCTCTGTTTCAACTTCCTGTGTACATGTGACGTTTTTGTATTGAGCTGATGAGTGCATTCCTGAAAGTCTGCCATCATAAAAACAAAAGACAGTTGCATCAGCATGGCGTTGGGAGTAAGATGTATTTACTAAATCAGCAACAATTATTGTGGTCCTCCGGGCCGGATTTGAACCAGCGACCTGTGGATATACAGTGGATGACCAATAATTGTTGCTGATTCAGTAAATACATCTTACTCCCGACGCCATGCTGATGCAACTGTCTTTTGTTTTTATGATGGCAGACTTTCAGGAAGTTGAAACACCCTCAATACTTTGAGACCCGTTACTGTGTCGTGTCCACTGAAATTTTGAGGCTGTAAGAGTCTTTCGTGACACCACACAATTAATAAACATTTTTTTGTGACGGTACTGGTAAATACGACGGGACGCGGAAAGTACGGCGGTCACCTTAAGAGGCCGTTCCAGTGTTTTAGGCGCAGGTATGCAACCCGCATAAACCCAGTATAAATGAAGGTTAAACTTATTATCGCTATAACAAACAATAGTATTACAAACATCAACATTATCTTCGCGCTTTATCAAAGTCACAGTCGTTCTTATTTTCACTGCGTTCTGCAAAATCAAGAATCAAAACGGTTACATTATCACTGTGATAAAAAGAAGTTTTGTAAAATTTGTAGTAAACCATTGTTTACACTTGACTTCGGCTAACGCAGAGAATATAATAATGACCGTGTTTTTGATTAAACGCGAAGATAATGTCGATATGTATAATACTCTTATTGCTACAGCGATAGTAAAATTAACCTTGAATTATAGGTTGCATATATGCGCCTGAAACACTGGAACGGCCTCTTAAGGGCTTGGACCCGAGTTTCTCGGCTTTCGAGAGAATTATTTTTTAAAATCGATACAAGAGTCAATATCGTAAAATTGCTTCGTAATTTTTTTTTTTTTGCAAATTGGTTTTACTATGCAATGTAATTTTTCGAGACAAACTGTATGATGAGTACAGCTAATTTATGAATTAAAAGGAAATTTCGTTAGTTAACTAATTAGCAACTATTTTGCAATATTCTTACTCGACAAAATTAGAGTACGCAGTTTAAATAAGTTATAACAAAGTTACGAAGCGATTATACGCTATCAGCTCCCATTTATGTTTTAAAAAATAATTGACATAAAATGCGAAGAAACTCGGGCCCATGCCCTTAAAGTGTGAGGCGTGCACGAGGCAAACCGCTACGTGTCGTGCGGCAGACCAAGCGACTGCTCATCTGTAGCCGCCACTTGTCTGCGTCGTCTCTGGGACAGGCGGACGGCCGCGGCCTGTATAGCTGTTCACTTTAAACTGAGCTCTCGGTAGAACTTGTGATTAATTAAGATTATATTTTATTGGACCAACATATGTTAACTTTTGAGAGTGTTGAAACGGTTGCACTGGTTTTTAGTTGCATGGAAGTTTCCATGCTAAAAATAGAAAGATTGCTGCAAAACGGCCGAAAGAAAACTTTATGAAGTGCTCAGTTTATCGTAAACGACCTACGTCAAGTCAGGGCGCGACCGCCAGCACGGAATACAAAGACGACACGCAAGGCGGAAATGTATTTTTCCTCTACGTAGAATTTCCTTCGAATAGCGTACTCTTAAAGGGCGCGGTGTACAGTAATTTTCATCACCATTATTTTTTTATTTGTATCAGATATTTTTTTTTCTTATTTTAGACACAAAATGTGACTAAATTTGACTCTTATGAAATTTTTTTATATCTCATAGTTTTTGCGTAATGGCTTGTTAAAGTCATATTTTCCATGTTTCCGTTTTAACGACTACACTAAAACCAACTGATATACCAAACTCAAAAAAATCACAGCGGATAAAGACACTGCAGGCTACAATGACATGCTCATGAAATTAAAGAATAAAAATTACTTGAATTTAAAAAAAAAAAAACTGAAACTGAAAACAAACATTTTAAAAATTCAATACTTTTTTTTTTAATGCAAATAATTTTTTTGCTTTTCAAATGCGTTGCAGCGAGTTACGGCTATTCTTTTTTTGACGAAACAATTTAACGTGCATTATTTTTGTATATCTACGAAAAGAACATACACTTCAAACTATTTCGCCGTAGCCTTAAAAATATTCGGCTCTTTTTTTAGAAACATCATTTTCAGGCCCCTCAAAACGGCGAAAAATGCCTTTTCCACACTGGCGTGACGGGAAAGATACTAACCGGATTCGAAAAACAAAACTATAGAAACATGCGTTTGTCTTTGAACTACACTGACCATAAATAACGTGGTCACTGCTAAAATCCCATAGCTAGGGACCTGAAATATTCACGTTTTCTTTTAGGCACAAGTTAGAATTACACCAACCGTAAGTTCGTGTCCCTTTCACGATTGGTCCTTGCCTTATTTAACACCTCGTGTAAGTCGCTGAGCCAGTAATAAAACTTGAACCAAATGAAGGCCAATCTCACTATGTCAGCGAGCAGCTAATAAACAGCTGATCTTTGCTTGGGAACACATATACATACTTGGAGGCTAGCCTTCAGGTCAGTGAACGCGCGAATTTTTCCCGTCTCTAACTATAAGGCACTCCTCATACACGTGGCGTGACGTTCTTAGAGGTACATGTGTACACGAGAAAGTGAACATGTACAGTTGAGAACAATCGCAGCTTACCTCGGAACATCTGCACCACACGCCAGACAACTATAGCTACTCACTGGAGCTGTAGCCATTGTACAAGTAGCTGAGGACGGAGTGTACATAGGACTGTGGAATCTAGCCGGCTGGTTGTTGAACCCGCTACGTTTTTGGGCGTTTACAGATCATGTATACACTGCAGGAAAACTTCATAAAAATATTGAGGATGTAATTGACCTATACGCAGTATGGGAGGGTTACCATATTTCCGCCCTATAAAAATGCAAACTTTTACATGTGTAACAATACAAGTCTGGTAACTTCAGTTTACATTTTACTGTTTTATGAAACTGTTTATGATTGCTACCATTGATGTCTGGTAAATAATTACACCATACCTACTTTCTTAGCGATCCCACAGAATAATTAGGAATACAGGAGTAAAATAGCCAGTAGGACAGCGAACTCAAGTCACACACACCAGCAAAATGGCTTCCCTGGTCAGCAACATGGCGGAGACGCCTACCGCCAATAAGCGTAAGGTGGCTACCCTGCTAGCCAGCAGCCAGGC
Organism: Medauroidea extradentata; assembly: GCA_003012365.1. NCBI lineage: Eukaryota > Metazoa > Arthropoda > Insecta > Phasmatodea > Phasmatidae > Medauroidea > Medauroidea extradentata. The sequence continues at coordinate 36,777 of PNEQ01005737.1, forward strand.
CAACGATAAACCTGTCGTAACATGCAGGAGCCAAACAGTCATTGGGCTGGTATCAACAACCTCGGGCAGCCAATAAATGGCGAAGTTCGCCCGTATCAAACAAGCCGCCACGTCATTTCACGTCTGAATTACTATTTAGTCTGTGGCGATCCTATACGTACGTGTGGCAAATTTACAAACCTTTTTAGAGTGTACATTTCGCGATGTAAACTGGGAGACATATAAAGATAGGAATATCTGACAATTTTCTCTACGTAATTCTGTAACTATCAAAGTGTCACCATTTTTGTGTATTGTGTAATGAAAACAGAAGGACCGAGGTCAGAATATGGAAACACGCGGGCAGGAAGACTGACACTTGCTCGCTGTCCACTTCTCATATGACGTTATAATGTAAGATATTGCTCGCACCTTCACCGTACGTGCGTATAGGGTGCTGAGATTGTGCAGATTGCGCAGAATTTGCTCCATGTATTCATGGTGTGTAAACAACTAAAATATATGTAAAGAAGCAGCTCGCATAGGGAAAATCTCAACTTTTTACGGGAATGATACAGTGCTAAAATTACCATACCACGTGTAAGTTAATTACCCGTATTTTATGTCTGGGAAATTTATCAATTTTTTTCTTACATTGTAGTCAATTATTTATTTTAAGTCAACCACCTGTCCAGATCACAGTAGTGTTTAAAGCTTCAGGAGATAGACGTTTATTCACAAAATCCTCAATATGCGTGAGTCGTGTCTGCTTATGAATAACATCCAAAGAACTTTACATACGAGTAACACCATTCAAAATGCTGCACCAATGTGTAAAGATTGTTTTCTTTTGGCAGAGAACGGCTAAAATAAAAGTTTACAGTTTATTTCATGTATAGACCTCATGATACCGGAAAATAAAATACATAATACCTTTATGCTGAAAATTTATCAATTAACGATAGTAACACAAGTATTATTATAAGTGCTGTATCGCACGCACGCAAGTTTGCTGAAAAAATCAATAAGTGTTCCTGCCTTCGGGCAGTGTCACATTGCGTGCGAGTATGCCGGGGTGAAGGTTTAGGCGGCTGCTCGACTAACGCGACATGCCTGTCGCTCTTCCTCCGGCCCGAGGAACAGAAGAGGCGAGGGTGAGATATGTGTGGAGCGGCAATGGAATGAGAGCTGAAGAATTCCCCACGAAAACCCGCCGGTCAACGGCAATGTCCACCACGTTTCCCAAATGCGAACAATTCGGGCCCGAACCCGCCGGAGATCGAACTCGGATCGCCTAGTTGAGAGACGAGAGGTCTGACCCCTCGACTACCGCGGTCCCTCGATTTTAGCTTATAAATGTTAAGAAGGGATGTTATGCGCGTGTCTGGGTTCCTCTTAGTGCTTTCACAATTCTAGGCCTCGGACGCGTCAAATACACCCACCAAGGTGACCAACTTCACAGCAAAATCTTGAACTCTAGTGAGGCTGACAAGAGCATGGAGCAGCGGTATGGGAAGTGGGAGTACTCCGAAAAGTCCACAGGTCAACAGTATCGTCCGCCACATTTTCGATATATGTTAGTGAGGGGTGATCCCAACGGAAGTCGAACATGGATCTGCTTGCAAGGAGGAGAATGGTCTAACCACTTCATCTCCGCTACTCCCCGGGTAAAGGAAAAGGCACATAATTTTTTTTTCAGGTGACGGCGTACACTTGTACTACTCGACCACGACAACTAGTCCTCCCGTGAGGGGAAGAAGCGTGGCGCTAGCAGTAGGTACACACGTTACAGGGAGGGGAAATATACTGCACCTGACATGAGTTCATGGCACACGGTCAGTGGAGATGCAGCGCGGCGAAAACAGAGAAACACAGACAATGTAACGACTTAATGATAAGCAGGACAGGCGTGCAAATGAGGCTTGAATACTGGTCGTAGCGTATTTCCTTATCTCGCAGACTTGCCTTACCACAACCACAGTCTTTTAACTTCCCAACAGGTATATAAGTTATTATTAAGTATACAAATATAACGCACACTTTTATCGCGACGTTCCCAGTAACTCGAGCTGTATCAGACAAACCATCAAGAAGTTATATTTGTACATTTTCTGTTCATACTATACGTCTGTGCCACAGTATTATGGCCGGTGCTGTGGTGCGCCACACCAGTTGCGCACGGCGGTCAATGACAACACAGACGTAGTTAGCATTTTCCCCGTGGGACTAATTGTCGTGGTCGAGCAGTACGCCTATGTTACCTGTGATGTAAACAACATATTTCACGGAAAATCAGTTTTTTATTTAATATGCAAGCCTGGTCGACGTAACCTGAGTATATGTGTCTGTGTAATCACGTGGTTACACGCGTGTGTTACCTGCAATGTAAACACAATTTTTCTGGGAAAATTGTCATGTATAAAAATTTTAATATGCTGACTGGTTCAATGTTCGGGTAAATGTGTGTGTGTGTAGCCCCGCAAAGCAAATGGAAAAACTACATTTTCCAAGGAAATGCCTGTTTACAGGACCGCCAACGCAACAGGAGAGTAGACGGGTCGTCGATGAAACACAGTTGCTACCCCAGGGCATGCCACCTTCTGCTGGGCTTGGATTCTGGACGTTTCATTTCCGGGAGGTTAACGCAGTCCCCTCTCCTCCAGGGATGGGGGTGGGGAGAAGGGGTCAACCCCCGGCAGTCCTGTTTTCCAGCCTGGAGCAGGGGCGGGGGAACAACATTCCCTAGCGGCTCGTAACTCATAACGAATCCGCACTTAAAGAAAACTCGTTATAACCATGCCGCGCCCGCCTTAATCTCGCTCCATTTCCACTCCGGAAGCTGCTGATACAGATATAGTGCCACTTGCCCCCTACCTAACCCCCCTCTTTTTTCTCTTTCTCACGGGCGAAATGAAACCTGGCGCACCTGAACAAACGACCTGTCACGGGGGCTGGCGCCCGCGAAGTCACACCTCCCCTCCTCCTTTCCCCATCTTCCCTCCCACCCGCCTACCACCCCGGGCCGGAAATAAGGAACCGGCTTCACCCCCGGGCCGCTCGTAAAAACCCCAACCAGGACGCGCTTCAACACTCTGCATGTTTTATTTACGCTCTCGTAAAGTTTTCCCTACCAATTCCGCCTTTGTTTGCACTTCCCCTTCGCGCGCGGACCGGCGCCGAGGGGTGGATTTTACGACCGGGCTCTATTAAAACGGGACGTTCCCCTCCCCTTCCCCTCTCGTGTATGTGGTACCCGGTCTCGAGTGCGAGAGGGCTTGCTTGCGATGGCGTAGTTCCCTAGTTTCCGCGCAGATTTCCCGCCGAGGGTTCATTTACTTAGTGGCCGTTCAAGGCGCCGGCTTCATTATTAGGATTTACGGCTGTGCTCGTGCGTGTCAATCAGGTTGCGTCACAACACAAGGGAACAATTATTTTAACGTTTCAACAGGAGTAAATTTATATAATAGAAAGTCCCAAATGGCCGGTAACATATAAAACATTAAGACCGTTAGTAAAGGACATACTAAAATTACATTTACAACTACATTCATACATTCCCATGTATTTGAAATTCTTTGATCCTGCGAGAAAAATGTCTTGGTACAGCTCAGCCTTTATAAGTATAATGTTGGTCCGATGTTGATTTGACACTTTCAAAATACACTTTTGATGTAACATTTTTTTACAGGTTGGAATATTGCTAGTAGTTCCACGATTTAATAAAAGGTTTAGATGTCTTGCTTTTCTACTAACCTTCTCGAAGTTTTGTTCACTACTTTTTATAACCCGCCTAAGTTTCGGTTGACTAATGCCTAAAGTATGTTTAAATTAAATTTGGAACAGAGAGGGATTGGCGCAATATGAGGCACACGACAATGTCTCATGCCATCTTTTTTTCAGTATACAATCTCGGACTTCCACCGTTCATAGAATTAAGTAATTTTTTAAAAAGGTTTAAAATAAAATTTCTATCCAGGAGTCCATATGAAGGTATCACCTGCTATAATTACGTCCATGACCTGAATATGCTTCCCAGATGTTAATAAACACATTTACAAGTACATTGCTTCAAAAATTTGTGACGCAGAATATAATTGTGTAATTCCTAACGCAATCGTGTTCAATTAAGCTTGCTTGTCTCCAAACCAACTTATTAAGCTGGAAATTATAATAATTATGAACGAGTAGACTTGATTTTGTAGCTATCAAGAGGCCAGGCATTTCTCGCAATCATTTCCAAAAAGTAATATAAGATTGGTATATAAATCTCCTTAATTTGGTTTACACGAAGTCAATATATATGTACACATAAATACGTACATATAGGTTATATATACTGGATGTTCCGGAAGTAGACGCCAATAAAGAGGAAGGTTATAGAGGGACCAAAAGACCTACCAAATAAACCAAACTTGTATAATTCAATTCGCAACCATCTAAAAGGTACGAATTTTTAAAAGAAAATTTTTGGTACCTCTACCCTGAGTTAAGCATTTACTGATGGGGGAAAAGTAATGGTCCATGTGGAATGAAATTTGTACAAATCAAAGATGATTAGTGTCGTCACATTTGAAAACACATTTCAAGTTACTGAGAGTACAGCTTTGTGGGGAAAAATCACATTCAATAAAGTTGTGTTTGGTTCTAAAAGATGCCTCTAGTTTGAACGAAGTAAAAAACTTCAGTGGGTCACATAAATGAATACCCGCCATTGCGGAAACTACCCCGTGGAAGGGCCAATTAATGAATAAAAACAAGTATTTTTAATTAACAAACGTCGATGCAGTGAATGAAAAAAAAATAACGGAATGCAGAAGATTCACACAATGAAAAATCTGCCATAAGGTCGAAATTAGTATTCGAGTAAATAATAAAATTTTATTATATTGAAATACAAATATTACACAATGTTTGAAATTATTCAAATGTATTTTGAATGTAATGTGTTTTTTTATGTGAGGATAAAATGAAATGTAAAAAAAGATAAGAAATAATACTCAGTTGTTTCATTAAGAAAAAAATCATATTTTAGAAATGGAAAGTTAAGGGCGTTGTCTACCACAATTTTCATTATCATTTTTTAATTTTTATTTGTACCAGATATTTTTTTCTTATTTTAGACCCGAAATGTGAATAAATTTGGCTCTTATGACTTTTTTATCTGTCATAGTTTTCGCGTAATGTCTTGTTAAAGTCATATTTTGCATGTTTCCGTTTTAAGGACTACATTAATAACCAACTGATAAACCAAACTAAAAAAAATCACAGTAGATAAAGACATTGCAGGCTACAATGGCATGCTCATAAATATAAAGAATAAAAATTATTTGTATTTTAAAAAATGCTGAAACTAAAAATAAAAATTGTGAAAATTCAATATTTTTTTAATACAAATAATTTTTATTCTTTATTTTTATGAGCATGACATTGTGGCCTGCAATGTCTTTAGACATTGTGATTTTTCTGAGTTTGGTGTATCAGTTGGTTTTTGTGTAGTCCTTAAAACAGAAACATGCAAAATATGACTTTAAAAAGCCATTACGCGAAAACTATGAGAAATAAAAAATTTCATAAGAGCCAAGTTTAGTCATATTTTGTGTCTAAAACAAGAAAAAATATCTGGTATAAATAAAAAATTAAAAAAATGATGATGAAAATTGCGTTAGCCACGCCCTTAAGATAAACGAATTATATCACCACATACACCTTTACGTAGTTGCTGCTTCATATGCACAGCGGCCGCGATTATGCGGAGTCTATTGCTTTCGCCTCCCATCATAGTGAACTGGGTGTAGTTCCTGGATAGCCTCACAGGCAGATTTTCTGATTGTGGGAATTGTGGCTAATACATGATGGTCAGGGGGGATGGGTCTTTCGTGCACCCCTGTTCATCGTTCAAGTACCGCTCCATGCTCACATTATTCACCTATATGGAGGTGAGTGTGAGAGTATTACGGCCCTTTAACGACTATGTATTAAGAGCCAATGAGGGTGACACGAGATGAAGGACAATACAACAAACATGTCTGGGCCCAGATGCGATTAGTGTACATCTTGACAGCGATTTCTTGCAAGCCGATGAAGTTGCCGGCCTTCGTGGTAGCGCAGCCAGAAAACCGACGGTCTGCGGTGCGAGGGGTCCCCGGTTATTACTAACATTTCATTTTATCCTCAGAAATTTAACACGTTACAACCAAAATACTTTTTAAAAATTTCAAACACTGTGTATTTACTCGTATAGTAATTTATTTTCCATTTTGTGAATCGTCTGCATTACGTAATGTTTTCGCATTTACTGTGTTTGTTATTTTAAAATACTGGTATTAACTAATTCATTGGCCACACTATAGGGTAGTTTATCCAAAGGCGGATGATCATTAATGTGACCAATTGACGTGCTAACTAGAGGCGTCTTTCAATCAAACACAACTTTTGTTGAAGTGATTACGTTATAAAGCTGTATTCTTAGACACGTGAAATGTATTTTTTTAAAGTTACTACAAAATCATTATTTGTGTGTACAAATATCTTTCCACATGGACCATTACTTTTTTCACCATCAGTAAATGCTGATCTCAGGGTAGAGAACAGCCACATTTTATTCGAAAAAATCGTAACTGTTAAACGGTTGTGAATCGGACTGTACATGTTTGGTTTATTTAGTAGGTATTGGGCCCCTCTATCACCCGCCTCTGTATTGACGTACGTCTTCTCCCCGAACACCCTATATCTGTATGTATGTGTGTGTAATATATATATATATATATATATATATATATATATATATATATACATATATATGTGTATACGATATAGAAAAAATTACTGTTTTAATGTAATTATGTCACGTTTGTAAGTGAAGTTTGTGTCCGCGTGGTTAAAAATAATATTTGCAGAATTTTCTTACCACGCAAACATTTGTATTACATAATTTTCTGACGTGATGGCCCAATAAAATATGCTTAAAGTTGGAACTAATTCCAAGAAAGCAGATATTTTGCAGACCTTCTTTTCACACCTATATTTAACATAGTAGAAGTCCCAATATTACAGACTTCAACCGCCACCATATTGATAAAAAGATGACCAAAAACGGCGTTTACTTAGAATTCATGAACCTTTCATTGAATCAAAAATAATTTTAGACAAATTTGCTGAAAAAAGTTATCTTTAAAATATTCGTTTACATTTTTTTCGTAAGACGAGTCATTACAATGTTGCATATAGCTACTCACCAAGGTTAGAAATTTAAGTTTGTAAGCATATTGTAAATTCTGCTTTATTCTATCATACTAGCTCATGTTTTTGCAAGCAATTACAAAGAGTAATTTTACTTTACCATATAACATTTGTTTTTCGTAAAAAAAAATCTCATTTTATCTTTTCCACATCACGCACAAGATTTAGGTATATTGGCTAGCTTCTTTTATTTTAACGTGGTATCCCCTATAGGACGCGAGCTTTAATTAATTTTTAAACTTAGTATCCATTGGAGTCCACGATCTATAGTTTACTCTCAATACAAATATTTTTATGTTTTTTAAAAGTGCTTATATGTACATCTTTCCCCTGCAGTACCAATAACGCTGGTCGACATTCCTTCTCTAGTAAGTCAAATACATCTGCAGAGTCCTTCAGACCAAATGTTTTTACAAAGCAGGACTTTATTATTAGGAGAAGGGCAGAAACAGTATTACAGTACATGCACTTGCTTAATGAAGAAAAATTATCCTTTTTTCAAATAGGCGACAGTTGCCGAAGTCGAATACATGGGATCATTTGGATGTTAAATATATTTGTGAGATAAAAGTCTTCACAAAAATTCAGCGTCCTTGGAATTTATTCTTCACTTTACCAATATTTTTGTCTGTTTTTACTAGAGAGCGTGAAAGATTTTGGTCAGCGCCCAACATCGAGGTCTTTAGCGCTGGTGAGGGGTGGCATGAGGTGAGTATTGAGCAGTACCGGAATGAAAGGGCGGGGAGACGGGAGATCCCCGAGAAAATCCGCCGAGTAACGGCATCGTCCGGCACGATTCCCACAATGCGAAATTCTGGGACCGACCCCGCCGGGAATCGAACCCGGATCGCCTTGATAGGAGGCGAGTGGTACGACCATTCGGCCACCTATTTTTACTGAAGTGAGAGTTCGATAAACTTTCTATGCAAGGCTTCCTTAACTGTTGCATTTTCACATAATTTTGCTGGGAAATAAAATGTCAAAAGTAAAACTTGGTGAAATAACACACGCGGGCGAATTAAGATAATAACAGTGGAAGCATGGTAAAGAGTACTAAGACTTCCTCGTCCCCTTATTTTACCGTTCATTTTTTTTGTCGTGGTTTCCTGGAAACGCTTCTAAAATGCCGAAATAAAATATCACGCAGAGACGAAAAAAGTATGAAGTAAAATTCGGAACGACCTCGGGCAATGGATTCTTTAGAAAGCGAAAATTAGACATCCCGTATACTGCAAAACTGCGGTTTTAATATAAGACTTGCAAACGAAATGTACTGGACCTTTTGCTCGACGGCATAGTAGTTGTTGCAGAGCCGCCATGTTGCTCATTACATGTAACTCTTAGTGTCCCTGGAGGTCTATTATCTAGTTTCCCATCTGGTAAAGATCGTCAGCTGTGCCTGTTTTTCCAGAGTGACAGCGGTTAAGTTAGTCGTTCGTGACAGTCTTTATGTCGTATTCTCTATCACATATCTTTATGTTTGGCAACACTGTGGATTGTGCGCTGAAATTCTTAATGGCTTACTAAAGAATATAGCCTCAGTTTTCACAGCGTGTTTTCAATTACTAATTAGTTAGAATTAGCTTTAAAGAATACAAATCCTATTTGTTTATCTTTTGAATTCCGATTTTTATACTTTTAACATAACCTAGCCTCGAGTAATCAGTTAGTTAATGCATTGTTTTTACCAGAAGTATCATCACAGTACTGTATTGGTGTTTCTCAGGACATAGCAAAGTGGGCATACTGAATAACTTTCTCCGTCAGGACGGATCACACGAGTGCTTGTTTCTGCTAAGTTGGCACTGCACCGATCCAATAGCAAATTTTAAACCCAAGCCCAAGAGGGATTTTCCTGCTCGTGTTTGCTTATGTAAAACTTATTTATATGGTTGCGACGTCTGAAGATAAAGTTGTTAGAACGGCAAAGCATGTTTTTACGTGACATCTACTTCAGAAAGCTCGGTTTTGACGCTTGTACTAAGCTTAATACGACTACAGTTGTGTAATTAATTATTGATGCAATTACTGCAATGATAATGTAATATAAATTATTTCGTGAACAAACAACTGCTTGTAATGCAGTTTAGCACGTTTTTACTTACAAGATATACATGCACATGTTATAAAGTTGTACAGAGAATTTAGAGACGTGTAAAAATTTTACAAGGAAGGTTGTTAAATTACGTTCAGAGACACGTTTTCTAGTAACTGAAATCTATATACTGTAGACATAGTGTTGTGGCTGCAGTTTTAGTATCTTTAATAACTGGGGTTTCAACTTGATTTCAATATATGTCGTAGCAGGCCAGAAGGAGTCGTTATGATTTGTTACATTATATCTAGTTTACGTGTATTTTTGCTTAAATTACACTGAAAAAAGGAGTATAGTTTTAGGTACAGTGCTTAAGTTAAAATAGGGACAACAAAACAGTTTGGTTGTCGGTACTATTATGGACAGTTCCTTTAACAATCTGTTCTGTAGAAGTTACCATCTGGTTTGTAAAAGCAACAAGGCTCTTTGTTTCTTCTACAAAACAGATTGTTGAAGGAACTGTCCAGAGTTGTACCGACAATCGAACTGTTGTGTTGTCCCTATTTTAACAGAAGTATGGTACCTGCAACTATGCACTTTTTTCAGTGACGTACCTCCGTTTTGGCAACTGTTGAGCTGTGGTTTTGTTACGCTCTATAATGGCAGTGTTTTTTCATTTATGCACTGATAAAATAACTGACGCAATACCAATTATTAAAATTAAAAAAAAAGTTTGTGAGTTATTCCGTTGAACAAAAGTAGGAAGCTATTCAAGAATATTGCGCTGTAGGAAAATGCATTTTAGTAAAAATAAATTGGACTCCTCACAGCATCAAAGAATTACTTTGTGTAAAATTCTATGTTCTTTGGATTTTAATTAATAATTAGTGTTCTATTCCATATAAAGGAAGCGAGTGATGACGCTATGCAATGAATAGATGAAGACGTGTGAAGAGATTGTGTTCTCTTACTTTATCAATGTTTCTGTCAAAGTAATTGGCCATGTTAGGGTTTATTTTCGTTTGCAACAGGCTCAATATTTTCTTCCCTCCATCTACTGCCACCTGTTTTTTTTTTCATCGTTAGTTGTCAGCAAGAATAATAATAGACGAAAATAACGAAGCGCGGCAACAATATTCTTCTCGGAGCAGGATGACCAACTCCCACGCTCTCGATATTATTTCCCGACCTCGGTCATTGTTCATCGCTCCACTTTGCGGTTCACGGGGGTGTGCTTTGTGCTATCAATCACAGTGGTGGATTGATGCTGGGCCCACCTGTTTCGTTTATTCTTTTGTGTCGGCGTAAGTGACGTCGTCAATCAGGTGTACAGTAGTAGCTACCCAAGGCTAGTACAGTAGGCTGTTAAATAAAACTGGAAACTTTGTAATTAGTGTTGGTTAATCTTCACTTTTATTCCTCGCGGGATACTATGTAACAGTTGTAGGAAAATATTAAGACGATACTGAAATTTAAACTTTGACGAGAAATTTATTACTTGCTTAAAAATGCCATCCAGGTTAAAACATACATTTCTTAGTGCATGGGTATATTACTTTCAAATATTAGTAAAAACCACCTAAGCGGCACTACTGTTAATTACTGTTAGTAAGACTAACTTCACCCTTATGTTCTGTTCAAAATACGAAAATAAATGCAGCTGTGGAAACAAAGCGTTAGATGTTCAAATTATTTTATATACGTAACTACCTTGCCACTGAAGAAGTATAAAATCTTCACAAGGAAAAAATGTTTATTTTAAACACCAGTTAAGAAATCAACCTTCCGGTTGAGAGCATACCAATTTTTGAATTGGAACATTCTTTAAAAAAATTATAAGGAAAAAATATTATTTTCTACTGATTCGTCGGTGTATTGAAACCTGCATCATCTAAGTACAGTAAATCGTAAAAAAAAAAAAATAGTTTTGCATGTACTGTAAGGAAAAATGAAATGAAAACAAGGAAACAGTCAAATAAAAGAATTGAAAACTCAATAAAAATTGCTGAGATTAAATTTCATTAAAAGAGAGAGTAGACTCAATCTGTGAACCGATATTGTGAAACTGGCAAGTTTTGAACAAAGTTAGTTTTGGTTTTTTGTTTACATGTTTTATTAATTTGCTTAGCACATAAATTTTCTTTCCATTTTTCAGAATGGAATAGTAATGCATTTTTAGGGCACGACATTTAAGACTCGTAGATATTTTATACTATGCCAGGAGACATTTTTTAAAGTTGTAAAATTAACGTGCGAAGTTTATTTCACAATTTGTGCTGTAAATTTTGTTTTGTATTGTGAAACACATTCCAAAATATTAACAGTTGTTAACCATAAGTAGCGTACACTTTTACAAATGATGTCGTGATAAATCTTAATAACTCCTATAAACGACATTGCGGGTTTCACAAAATTGGGATGGCTCTAAACACAGAGTTTACTAAGTTTACTATAGAGAGCAGATATGTGTAGTTTCGGCAATAAGTGACCAACGTATCGTGTGTAAGATCACAATGAAAATGTTTTAACATATTTCTGTTACTGAAGTTTGAAGCCTTTGTATGACGAAGTAGGGTAAGGTTACTCTAAGGTAGGAAGCATTTAGCGGTATCAGCTCGTAGGAACCGCGGTGCTCGTTCCGCTCGATGTGAAGGAGAAATAAATAAACGCCTATTGAAAGCAGGCAGTTTGCATGCAGCTCCAGTTTACCGACATGGGCGGACGTTAACGCATATTAAACACATACAAGGCAGAGGAGCTCGTTCCACCGTCAATGCGATTCCGAGATCGGTTGTTGAGATTATGCTCGCTCTGGTTGTTTTCCGCTCTCACGGGACGCCTTGACCTCCACGAATAGCAAGGCCATGGTTGGTGCAAGTTTTATGGGCAAGTGCATAAAGAAAGGTTTGTAATACTGTGCATACCGATCTGCACAGGCTTCTCTTTGTCTTCCCATCCACAGCAGAGATGAGAGAAAAATACAGATGAGGCATTAGCTGGCTGTACTGAGGTCAAGCCGGCATTGTTTATCCTCTAACAATATGGAGTTGTTCCTAATTTTTGTCGGCAATCCCTATATGATTATCGAGAAATAACGTTATGGCTGGATAACACACACATACATTATACACGTTTATATGGTACTAAACATTTTTTCCCCGTATACATAAGTCTGTTTTTTGCTCTCTCTCTTATAGTAGATTGTAAATATGCACTATTAATTAATTTTATTTCCTTCATTGCGTAAGGAAAGAGTTTGTAGAAAGTATTTATTCTTTTCCTAGATACACATGAAATAATAATAACTCTTTTTACTAACCCAAATCTTGATATATAAAACGAAGTGTCCTGACACACTCACTCACTCAATCACTCATCAACGCACAGCACAAACCGCTGGACCTAGAACCATGAAATTTTGAAGGAAGCTTCCACTTGCCCCATAGGCACCCACTAAGAAAGGATTTTTCGAAATTCGATAATTAAGGGGGTGAAAAGGGGTGAAATGCGTTTTAAAAGAATCCATAATATCTCATTAACCGGGATTGCCATCGTAATTTTTTTAACTTTATAATATTGCCCAAAGAAATGCATATTAGCAAAATTTTCGATTTTGCGAAATTCGAAAATTAAGGGGGTGAAAAGCCGTAAAATATGTTTTCAGTAATCCGTGATTTCTCCTAAGCCATTTCAGATAGTGAGGTGAATTTTTATTTAAATGATTCCTAAGTAAATATCTAAAAAGTATTTTTACAATTTTTTGAAATTCGTCCTTGAAAGCTCTTAAAAAAATAAAACGTGTTTTTTAATTAATCCCACTTTTCTCCTAAGCCAGTGGAAATATTGAAATGGTTTTTGCTTTAAAATAAATCTTACGTAAATGGAAAAAAAGGTAATTTCAAGATTTTTTTGAAATTCGTCTTTGAAAGCTGTTAAAAAAATAAAATGTGATTTCAAATAATCATCTGTACCGCTTATACTCGTTGAGATATCAAAATGATTTTTTGATAAGAATGAAGCTTATGTAAATATCTACAAATCAAATTTAGGTTTTTATGAAATTCGAAAATTAAGTAGGTGAAAAGCAGTAAAATGTTACAGTCTCCCGAAAAAAGACTGATCTTGGAGAAATAATTCAACAGTCGTTTCTTTTTGCCAACATACCCATAAATAAAACCTCTTTGGACTGTAGCCACTGCATACGAAAGAATTATCACGGCATTACCTTTAACATTCACTCAGGTATTGTATAAAGTTAGTGGTGTGGAAGGGGTGGGGTTACGGGTTCGTATCCCGTGCAAGACTTTGCGATGGGAATTACTATGACATCATACGAGCATATTGCGCGCGCTCTTTACACTAAGCTAAGACAGTTAATTATAGTTCACTGTTATTGAGTACGCTAGCTGTTAAATGCCTTCATCACATATTTTATTCAGAATTACTGCTTACATTACGTAATTTCACGCGGGCAACGCCGCAGCCGGCCGGCTAGTTTTTCTATATTTATTTCATTTGGTATGAAAGAAAACAGGCTATGGGTTTAGAAAAGTAAGTTTCTCCAGATTTTATAAAATAAGATCGGAATACAGAAATTATATTCACTGTTTATTCTATGATTTCTATGTAGTTTCCTCTTTATCTTCTGTTATTTTTTTTGTATTCTAGTAAAATTTTAATTTTTAGTTTTTTACTACCCTAATAAACATATTGTAATAGATGTTTATAAACATTATAACTGTTTTGTGAGGAATATGTTAATTTTTCCCACATTTTAGGGAGTGGAACAGAGTAATAAGGTGATTTCTCGAAATATTTTCCATTATTTTTATTAATATTATACAATCTTTCAATGGGCCGAAGTCTTGTTTTACTTCATAATTTTCGTTATAGTAGTTACAAGATTTTGCTCCTAATCTTGTAATTCCCTTTTCATTAGCTTATGTAGAAGCGAATGTTTCTTTCAATATTTTATCTGGGCAGTTAAAAAAATCTATAGCATGGTTAACTAATTGTTTTGTCTACTCAAAGGCTTGTTAACTGGCAAATAAATTTGTTGTAAATTTTTACTCTAGAATGAGAATTTATCCATGTTTTAACAGTCTTTTCCAAGAGTACTGTTGATGTTATCTATTGCTTACATTATTCTATATGTTCCCCTTGTAAACGGAAATTAAAATTATTTGTTAAATATTTAATAATTTCTTCTTTGTTAAAAATACCAACAAAACCTTGTGTTATATCTGAATCTAATAAATAATAATGTTATTTTGTAAGTCTTTTAAAATTTATGGTAAATATTTTAATTATATATCTAATTTAGCATCTGCTAATTCTATTTTATAAGGAAAAGCAATAGGGTTATTATATTTTTGTTTGAAAATATTTATATCTTTACCAATAATTTGTTTAATGCTATTTATTGTTTTCACGTTTGAATCGAATAAATATAGAATTTTAGCTTTAACTCAATGGCCTGCTAATTCAAATTTATAAAATCTAGATCTTATAAACTTATTAAAAACTTCTACAAGCTCGTGTTTTTACAAGAATTTTTTCCATTCTCGATTTCTCCTTCGCAATCAATATAATCTGTTATCTTATAACTATAATAATACTGCAGAAAGGTTCTGTAATTGGTTTTAATTATTTTAATTGTTGTTCTTCATTTGTATAAATAATATCTCCAATAATTGTAACGATATTATTATTATTTAAAATTTTCTGTAAGTAGTCATAATCCAAATCTTTCGTTAGTTACGTTTGTTTTACTTCCAAGTAATTCTGTTACAGAATACATTTATTAATAGCGGGGATTTCATTTTCTGCTTCTATTAATAAAATAAAATAGGTTTATGTAAATTTAAAAAATTGTGGCTAGAACTAAAAAGGATATAAATAAAACACATAAAATAGATAAACTTTAATAAAAAAATTAATGTGTAAAAAGTAGCTGAAACTGGGTACACAGTAAAAAAAAAATATTGTAAATTTACAAGGAAATTATTGTACCGTAATATTAGAACATTATCAGTCAGATAATAAAAATAAGATGTCAGAAACCATTTTTAAGTGGTTACAAATATCGTAAACAACTTTGGGAACTAGTACAATAATGCTAATCAGCAGATTTTTCGAATTGATACAAAATAAACCTTGGAGACCTTTCACATTTTACAAAAACATTTCGTACTGTCACAAAAAATTTTTTTGGAAACTAGTTTCCAAAAAAATTTTTCGTAACACTACAAGCAATTATTGTAAAATGAACCAGATATTAGCTGTAAATATATAAAATTTGTTTGTAGATTTACAGAAATTTTTGTAAATGTACAAAGAAATTTGTAAATTTACAAGATTTTTGTAAATTTTACAAAATATTTTTGTAGTGTTACAAAAAACTTTTTTGGAAACTGGTTTCCAAAAAACTTTAAATTTTTTTTACTGTGTAGGTGAATCATGATACTGTAATTTTCGTGCCTATCTGATATGAAGAAATACAATACCAAACAACATTATCTTTACAATTTATGTAAAGTATTCAGATTAATTTTGATAAAATTAAATAAATTCCCAATAAACTTAATCTTAAAAATTTTCAATTCATTTTTCAGATAAATTTTGACATTCTGAAATATGTTGTCACTTAACAATATTTTGATTTTTTTTAAATTTTTGTGTTATCTTTTGATAACATGAAATATATTCCCAATTAAGTTTATTTTGAAATTGTTCAATTAACTTGTCAGACAATTTCATTTTAAAAACATTTTCATATTCACACTATGATAATTTATTTCTAATGTTATAATCTTTCTAAACAATCTTCTATTATTTTATTTGTTAAAAATAATGGATATAAATCTATTAATGTGAAATTGTTGTTTATATTATCTTATATAAGATAAATATTATAATCATTACAATATCTTGTTCAGTCATGTTGTTGTTGCCTGCGGTAATTTTTGTCACTATTTAATAAGGAAACGTTTTCAAATAAAATTTTAAAATAATGAAATATTTTTAATGTGAATTCTTGTTTGCAATTTTTCGGTGGTGGTTGAATATGAAATTATGTAAGATTTTGTTGACTTTTACATACTTTTTCATAGTGAATTATTGTCAGATTTTGATCAAAGAAAATGTCACTGTGATCGAACGAACAAATATACACTACTAATGCTATGAGCTGAATAGAAGTACGGTTTTGTTAAATTAGAATGCAGTAGAGAAATTGTGGCACTGTCCTTACACCCCTCAGTAAGGTTTGCATTGTAGTATATACACTTCAGGATAAATTGAGCACTATAATTCTATCATTTGAAAAATATTAATAGCCTGTACTGCATATAATTTGACGTTAACTATAGGTGCCTTACTATCTGTATTGGTTGGCAGCGAATTACCGTTTGTAATTCCGTGTATTTTCATATTTAAATATAAAAACAATACTGAAATAAAAACTATAGGATACATTTGTGTTTTATATAATTACCGAACTGTTTTATATCCATACAGACAGGTTACTACTGAATGCAGTATTTACCTTAAACGCGTAAACATTAAGTGATGTGTCAAGACAGAGGTTAGACATTTCCCGTCCTTAGCTGTTACGCGCGGGAATATACTAATTGACAGAAAATAGAAATTAAGCAGGGCTTTATTGAGTGCTCACGTTATCCTGAACAGCATATAGGTATCTTTGTTTACCCTACATTAAAAAGTGACAGGAAACTACAAATGACTCGGGATCCAAAAGTGCTAACTTATCTCGAACCACCTAGTCGGACTTTAGACGCCGGGGTTCTACCTTGTTCCCTTTTTTCCTCAACCTTACCAACTCCGCAGAACCTTTTTCTTCCTCCTCGGCCACTCGTGGAAGGAAACGCCAGGGTGCTACTAGTTCAGGTGGCGGCCGGGTTGTATGAATTATAGAGGACGTGTCGTCATGGTTTAGAGTCGGCACAGCTGTTCTCCCCTTCATTACTAAAGCAGTCCTCTGCCCCTTTTCCACAACCGCCACCCTAACACTCTCGACCAACTCCCAACCTGTGTAGACGTTTATAGGCCACTCGCCGGCTTCCATCCCCGCTCCCCCTTACCAACATCCCCTGAAAAATGAAATATTTGCCCGCGCCTTATTTCGCGCCCCTTAATCACTGCAGTTCGCACGTTCTTCAGAGCAGTACCTGTGCGACTGTGAAATATTCAGCACCTCCTAGGGTCGGCGCAGGCGTTTACAAAGGACTAATATTGCAACTAAAACCGCAATTTAAGGGTATGGGAAAATAAAGTGACCTTCAATTTTTAAACAATTGAGTCTAATGCATGAACACTATGGTAATCTCATACTGTACATATTGTACGTGCAAATAACAGCACTGCACTAACGATTTTATTGTAGGCCAGGCTTTCATAGCTTATTACGCCAGTAAAATAGTCGCATGTATATTTTATTCTTGTGTAGTTACTTATTTTAAATTGGTTGTAAACTGTAGTAACAAAAAACATATTTTATATGATAATTTAAATTATTTTTTGTCAAACTGTACCGTACCTTAAAATGTGCATAACTCAGTTGTGATAAATCGTGGATTACAATCGCCTCTCCGTATGCTCTTCAGTTATGGTTTCACGTAACATTAAAGACACTTATTTTTTATGAAAAAATAATCCTACTCTGCTTTGTTTCAATGATTTTTGATCAAATATGCAGTTCTGCTTCTTGGCCAGTGATTGGATGTTTTTAACCCTCAGAGGCTATGGGGATTCTACCCGCTAATCACAGGCGTGCGATGTCGCAGTAACATTGTTCTGATTGATTGGCTCAGTCAAATCAGTGACGCCTCTGCTCAAGTTCACTCTGAATGTCTTACGTGCACATCTGCAGTTTTGCTACATGGTTATTGGCAAACAAAATGGCGAATTACTATTTTTTTTTTACCAAAAAATAGTTACTCTCGGTTTCAGAATCGTTACCCTAAGCTAATTTTCAATAAAGACACTTTAAAATCTTTGACAGGGTGTGGAGAAACTGTGAGGTGTAATTTACATAATCGGTTGTATTGGTGTGCCTGGGCATTAAGGCCCTTAGGTCGCTAGTCACTTAAGAGACATTGTGTATTTGGCGATTTTGTAAGAGAAAAACACTGTAGAAAATGTTTGTACTTTTACAAGGAAAATCCTCGGAAATCCGGTTACCACAGACATTCCTTCTGAATACGTACGTATGTATGTATAAATGGTGCTTTTCTTAAAATACGACGGATGTATTTGTAAAATTACAAGATTTATTTTTACATGCATACATTTTATTTTTTTTCTCCAAGGATCACCATTGTACATTTACAAAGAATTTTTTGAGAAGTCCAAAAAATTGTACACTGTAAACTTTGATATTGTTTACATAACGTACTTAAATTTATACAGTAGACAGTAGGAATTAAATAAAATAGAACTAATACATAGGGTCGCGAAAAAAATTTTCCCCACTTTGTTTCAGTGACTCACGTGCACATCGGCAGCTCTGCTTCATGGTTATTGGCAGCGTGTCTTTGTTCAGACACGTTCCTCATTTGACTGCACCAATCAGAATACGATTATTGTGACTCCTTACGTTTGTAATTTGCCAAGGCAAGAGAGAGTAAAATTATCCAATTACGGGCGATGTAGCAGACCTGTAGATGTGCACATGACGTATCGAAACCAAATGTTGCAAAAATCTTTTCACCTTAAAATCGTAGCTCTACTGATACCATATACGTACCAAGATGTATTGTTTAATGCGAGAAGACAAGCAAGCGATAAGGTTCGCCTTGTCATATTCGACAGTAACCGCATCACTTTTATTCGCTTCCACCAAACTTGCGTGCAGTGCTTTCGTTGTATGCTTTTTTTTCTATGCGACTTCAAACTCTTGCCCTAAAATTTTATTTGCGGTAAATTTAAAGTAATGTTCAACGCATGTTATAGTGTTGCGATTTACAAACCCGAGTGGTATTTTTGTACTTACAGAAGTTTCTAATAAGCGTGCTGTATTTTTAAAATGGCAGAAACATGGTTTCAAGTGTGTGTTATTTTCGCACATAAACTTTTTACCAATAAGTTTAACGGTTTCAGGTAGAAAAGAATAAACGTGGTACGCTACAACACTGTTCATGCGTAAACTACAGATTCCGCTTTTATCATCCCATGTTATCGTGATACGAACAATTCTCGTCAAACAAAACGTTATTAATCTACAGTCCGAGTTATCGGCAGTTGCCACATACTTTAATTTATCAAAACCTCTGCGATTTTGAATTCATTCATACATTGCTTTGTCAGTTCATGCATCAAAATTGTATTAAAATGTTATTTCTTTATTGCTTGCTTGATGATAGAAAATTGTTTTAATATAACTTTGTAGCTGTAACATACTGTTAACATTATAGTCAGTGTAATCAATATGCTAGTCGCATAAAATAAATAAGAAAATCACTTCAGTACACATTTAAAAAAAATTACTTTTTAAAATTTAGCTAAATCACTATTTACGTGAACATTCGTAAACCTAAAATACAACAATAAAATAGGCAAATTATTTTTTGTACATTCAAGCTATTAAATCTTAACTGGTAACTTTAAATGTATTGTAGCGTGTTTATTTGTTGGGAACCTAACGTATGTTTCAATGGTGTTTTACACAATATTATTGGTTTTGCACATTGGGAGACCTATTTCTATAATCGTTTTTTAAGAATTTTAAATTATTCGCACATAGAATCAGATTAATTCCTCTGACGTCATTACGCAGTTAAACTCAAAATAATTTACGAACAATGGCACAAATAATTTACTCACAGTATATTCAACTCTACGAAATTATAGCTTCAGCCCAACGACAAATTTAAATGATTTGCTTCGAAGTCGTCACGAAGACTTAAATTACTTACACGGTGATACCCCACGTAGTAAGTCAAAACGTTTTAAACTAATACATATGAGTAATTAAACTTATTTTTATTTTAATGAAAATAATTCTGAGAAATTACTGGATACGTAATTTTACAGCAAAAACTCCGGCAACACTTTTGATTCTTGTTTAGTATTTATTGGACTACTATGCTGTTTTCAAAAATTTATTGCTACACGACCATGGTTTTAGGTAACTTGCTGATTTTCATCGAAAATATCCCATTTCCGCAAGCAGTAAACAATTTCTCAGCGTCAAAACTGAACAGCTTCTTCAGGCTTACAACATCCACTAAATGAAACGGAATCGCCAGCACACGTTGTAAATACTTTAACTGTAGAATTTTTGTCACATAGTTTTAAGGTCATAAACCCCTTGTTTATACGGTTACGGCATTAAATATTATTTAAAGTTTAAATGAGAGCAGATATCATGAACCTGTTTGGCAGGTTTTTTTTTTCTGGGTTAGCTAAATTTTTCAAGACAATAAATTATACGATTTCAACTAATAAGTCAATAAACGAACATTTTAATGCACGCATATCGTAAACATGTCATGAAAAAATTAGCCAACGTTGTGAAAATTATTTTGAACAAAACTGCTGAACAGATTTTTGATATTTGCGCTCGTTTAGACTTAAGAAATAATCTACGCAAAAATAGTAGAAAACAGGAGCTCCAGACCTTATTAGGAGAATAGGATGTTAGGCACCATTACCAAACTCGGACTAACATATGAAACGTACTAACATATAATTGTGGATACCGAGTGAACTTATTTAGAAATTTTAGTTATTATATTCGGTAAAACGTAGTTTAACACACAAATAGTTATCTTACCTTCTATACAACATTTCCCTGAGATTCCCAGGCCACGAGTTTGAGATCTCTTGTATATAACTTTCATTGCTTGAAAAGTAAACAGTTGAATAACCACATGTTATCAAACGTATTTTTATGGAAATGTTTGAACAACGCTAATTTGACTTTACTTGCATTTTATGACCTGTTATTAGACATGCGTAGAGCTATTGCAAACAGCCTGTACAATGTTCATGGTAATTGGGGGCATTTTTGAAAGCCTTACTTTTTTATAACCGTCAATTTGTACATTTTTTCCACTTGTCATTGTAAACCTAGTAATGTAAGTAAAATACGTTTTGTATATATTTTATCACATTAAAATATCGATGTCTGAAGTCGTAGTAAAATATACGTTTCTTAATGTAATATTATTGACAAAACCGTCTTCAGTACGGTTCACTTTACCGTTCGTTCTAAGACTTACAATCGGAAAATTGAATTATTTTCAATCCGCCATTGTTCTCTCTTTTTTCCAAAGAAACTTCTGTTCAAATACAGTAAGAAGGAAGGTCGTAGATAAATTTGTGGTAGAAATCGAGGTCAGTGTGTGGGCAGAGAGACGAAGTGAAAGGAAAAAGAACTTCCCCGGAGACATTTATTGTTAACTTTGCAGTGGTTACCCAGTCTTCGCTGACCGCCTTTTCTCGCCTGCTACCCGTCCCTTTCTTTGCACTCTCTTGTTATCTGCTCCAGGGCTCGGCACTGAGAGTAGGGTGTGATTGCTGGTTTTCTGACCACTAAGACCTTCCCGAAAACTAACCTGACTGAATAAACTTGCTCCCGTGATCCAACGAACTTCAACACCGGAGCTTAGCTGGGCCATTCTAGATTATAAAATGCGGGAATAAATAATAAACTAAACAGTTTCAGAAATGTCTAATTATTTTCCTTATTACGACAGCAACAGATTTTATACATTGTTTCATGCCCGTAGAAACTCCGGAATGAAAGAAGAAAGTATGGAAGATAACTGTACCACAAGTATATTTGTACTTGTCACTAGGTTAAAGTAAAATTTTATTCAGAAACTCCAACACCCCACTTTTCATCTTCACAAATACAAAATATTCACTTCGTTCTGTGATATTTTAAACTCCATGTACAATTTCACACACTGATTCGGTTAGGTAAGATCGTTAAGTGTTTGCAATTTTTATGCGCCATTCCACGTGTATTGTTTCTACAACTTTCATCCTACTCTCAAGCAGGCTAAGGTCATGATCATTCATTTATTTCAAACAATTGCAAACATTTCGAATATTTTTTAACCAAATGCTTCGAAAAAATTTGAGACTGTGTACAGTCATACGATTCAATAAGCAACACGACACTTTCGCTGAGAAAGCAGTAACAAATGTACTAAGCGGATGATTCTGGATGTATGTTAATAACTTCTATCATTTATTTCTCACTTGCAGTGTTAATCACATTCGAAAATTTCACAAACATGTGTTGCACTAACATATAATGGCTGAATATTTTGATAAATTATTATTTATGTACTAATGCAATCTTCCTTAAAACAAATGCTTTATAATGCTTGAATATGTTTAGCCAATTCCTAATAAGTTTTATTTTTAGAAAGAAACTCAGCCTTCTTTAGAAGTACACTTACGATTTACAGGTAAAAAAGATTAGCTACAGAAACTGAAAAAAATACATAAACGAAAGATGTTCACTAGAAACAATACCTACTTGCACGGTGTTTGAAATTCAGTCATAAACGGCAGTGTTTGTTACCTTAAATAATGATTAATTTAGGTGATCTTTGCATACACAATTTGCAAACAGGACATATTTTTGGCTTGGTTAGTGGGGCGGTTATTTCATTTACCACGTGAATGGTACATGTTATCATTGATGACATGTGCAGTTTTCATGTACACAATAGCATTCCAATAGTCAAGATCACTGTCGCCATCGTTGCTTCTGACTACCATGAGAAGAAGGCGTACACATTGTGTTAACACAAGCTTTGACCTTAGAAATTTCTTTATTTTGGGAGAAACTGCCATTCCTCCATTTAACACAATGTTCAATGATAAGTCATGCACTTACAGATACAGCAGGTGCAACGGTAATCTCTTCAGCAGCAGATCAACAGCACTTGAAATAATGAGTTGGAACCAAATGGGAGTTTCCAGGAAAGGCTATGATAGCGTACACACAACAGCGAACATGTTATTTATTCGGAACCAAATAACGTCACAAGAAGAATTAATACCAAAATCACACGGAAAGAAAATGCGTTACTAATGTTCTGCGTATACAAGAAATAACTTTTGTCTGCAAGTTTATATGTTTGCTACTTGCTTATTTTTATCTTAACATAATCTAATAAGCAAAGACTGTAAAAATCACGAATTTTTTTTTGTAGATTTTACGGCCTGCCAGAAATTTGAGTCCATTTTTTTTCTCGTTTTCGATCTGATGTATTAAAAATGGTTGGGTATTTTCTCCGTCAATGATATACATTATGATATTCTCCATTATGCTTGTCTTACTATCAGTATTATTATTTTACTTTGTTTGAAAGACTAACATTTAAAGGGCATCCCTACAGAAATTCGACTTGAGGAAGCGGCCGACTGACGAACACATTGAGCTACAGCGGGCGTGTTCTCTTTCTCGTCTGATAAGATACCTTTGAGGGATGACAGTGACTGGAGGGGGAGTAGCTGGGAGTGTTGCATGGAAGAAGTGCCAGAAAATATTAAAATTACGCTTCGCTTTTAGCTGATTCTCTCACAAAATTAAGTTGATACAGGTTTCTAATATCGAATTGTGTTCACAAAGGGTGAAATTAGGGTACTATAGGCAAATAGTCTAACAGAATAATATGTATTATAAACGAAATGGTGTTCTCTTTATACTATTTCTCTGAAATCCAAATTTTTTATAATCGTATTGCTATTTAAGAATCACAACTTCGACTCCAATAACAAAGATAATTCTTCTGTCACTGCTTAAAAAAAATATTGTTGAAGATATATATTTTTAATAAAAATTGAAAGAAATAAAGAATTTTTAAATGGTACTAGTTAAAAATAATCATGGTGGCTCCTTAAGGCCAAAATCGTTCATTGGAGTTCCTCTTGGAACATCTAGGTCTTCGGCGCTGCTAAGTGGTGACATGATGTGAGTTTGGAGCGGAGCCCGAATAAAGGGGCGGGGGAAACGGGAGATCCCCGAGAAAACCCGCGGACCAGTGGCATTGTCCGGCACGATTCCCACATGCGGAGTTCGACATCGCCGGGAATCGAACTTTGATCGCATTGGTGGGAGGCGAGTGATCAAAGATTAACAATGTAATATACATTATAAATAACTTCTTCCACCAGAACTCACTCTGTACTCGGAAGCGTTTGTAGATATCCTCGATATGAATTTGTTCCCTTATAACAGTACTTTTAGTGTAGCTATCTTGGGCATGTTTTAATGACCTGCAGACTTCTGTCTTGTGCACATTCTACAGTCCCGACTCCGTGTTTACTAACTTGTCCTAGATGTTCTATGGTGACCTTCAACGTTTCTCTGATGTACGCGATATTATAAGACGATCTTATGTCCCCACTACGTGTTAAGTATCAGTGGTTCAATTCCTGTTTCGTTAAGTTTGTATGTGTTGTGTTGGGTACAATTTAACTTCGCTACCCGCACAAAAATTTGTGGATCTTAAAGTAACCGGCGTGTCTCGTTGATTGCGTACAGTGTATTGCTACGAGTGGAAATCTACACGAATTAAATTTGAAATTACAACATTACATAATTTTAAAAATGTATGTAAAGCATGTAAATCCGTGTTGAAGAGAGACTTTTTTTCCCACGTTCACAGATAAAATACAAACTGGGATACAGATTGAATAAATGATTAAAGTATTGATTTTTTTTAAAAGATGGGGGTGTTCTGTAGAATTTATTAATTTATGAGCAAAAATCAGGCAGCTACCGTAGTAGGTAAATTTTCTCCATGAAATGTATTGTGAAGAGAAATTGAAGGACTGTTCGCATTTTGATCAAAATGAATGTTTTCCAAAAGTTTATGTACGAGTTTGGTTCTATTATTTACGTATGTTCTAGGACACACCTTTACTACAGTCAGGCAATGCAATTTTATGAGAAGATAGCTTTCTTAAGGCCTTGTTATGGAGTTTTGCAGTGATTTCGAAAATATTTTTTTTATTGCTACCTAATACTCATATCAAAATTTCTCTGCACAATTTTGACACTTATATGTTATAGTTGTAGCTGAATTTTTTTGTAGAATTAAACTGAATGGTTTTTTAGATTTCATTACCCAAAGTACCACGTTTTTCGTCGTGAAAATAAGCAAAAATGAAGGAAATTATTTTTTTGCTGGCGAATGGTACATTATTAAAAAAAAAAAAACGTCCACAGTTGTGCATCGTGTGATTGCACATTGACACAAATTTTTTCAAAACTTTTGGTTAAAAAATATTTGAGTTATTGGCACCAGTCTGAAAAAAAAAAAGAGTTCGATGCTACAAACGGATTGAAGGTAATCATTTATGCATTAATGATTTTACCTCTTAGTAACGCAAAATATTTTTGACATAAAAAGTATTTTTACATTTTCTATAGTAAGTAATGCTAAATTCCTTTGTGGAACATTATAGAGGAATAGTAATAGTATAAGTTAAAGCTCGAAAACTGATGCCAAAAAATTTTTAGTGTAGACACAATAACAATGTCGCAGTACACGAAAGTCGTCGTGATTTTCCAAAACCCTATAGGAACGAGTGAAATAAATGTTTATAAGCAGAGTGTATGATGTAAAAGAAAACAACTTTCACATTTATTTTACATTTATATTTTGCAAAATATTTGAACTTTTACAGAAATTGTTTCTCGTAAACTGGTTGCCAGAAATTACTTTTGTTTAATTTCATAAAATTGCTGTAAAGTACGTAAGAAATTGGCTGTAAATATACAAAATTATCTGTAAATGTACCAAAATTTTTATAAACAACACAGGAATGTTTGTACACATAAGTAGATACCAGTAGGATATAGTTTCCTTGAATGTTATAGTACTTCTTGTAGTCTTATAATAATATTTTGGGTACACGTTTACAAATAAACATTTTTGTAAAACTTTTTTTTTAATTTACGGAGAAGTGCGCATAGTGTAAGCTGTATTTTATTGCTTACCATTTTAATGACACGTTACTAATGACTTACTGTTGTTTTATGAGCAACTACTTACCGAATACCATAAAATAAATAGAATTTCTTGAATAATTTCAGATATTTATGATTATTTTGTAATAGTTTAGTCTCTCACGCGAAGTACAAAGTAGGCGAGATGACATTACACCTACCGTATATTTTTCCTGTGGGATAGTATGGGTGTGTTGTGTGAATAATGAATAAATAATTCCCATTTTTATTAATTATTTTCGTTTTTGAAAGAAGAGAGAAGTCAATTTTAATAGCTCATTGAGATAGTTAAATAATTAGAGGTATCCTTATTTCTGACTCGCAGTAGTAACCGCCTCTTTGTGCTTGTTCACTGAACACGTTCAGTTACCTGAGAGTCATACATCCTATTTTTCTCTCTCCCGTGGTTGTGTAATGTTTACAACTCATCTGCGTATATTTTTGAATGTTAACATGGCACATGTTTCCTGGCATTTACAAATCGATAGCTCTGATTTATTACCCCAGTCCTCATTTAATTGCGCTGTGGTTGATGCGGCTGTACGCATTTTAATTAGCGTATGAGAATTATTTCTATAATTGCGTGGCAATGAGTTTTATTTACTTGTCAACAATAATACGTGTCCGCTTTCAAAGCGAAAATACTAACACTGGGAAACAAACAAAAATACAATTCATGTACATTTCGGGAAACCATGTAGCGCTGTTTGGAAAGGATAAAATTAAAATATTCGAATTTACAATGCCTAGTATCTGATTTTGTGAATCAAATAGATTATTTTTGGAATATTGCGTACTGGTTTATTGCTCCACATTTTTTTTTGTTGGCCAACCTGTGCAGAAGTTATTATTTTTTAATGTAAGGGTTTGTCAGAAAAGCGTAACAGGTTTCGTGGTATCTGGCTTCAACTGATGTTAGGTCAATTCTCTGTTGTTTCCTGTCAAAACGGTTTTACCTTCCAGTTCGTTTTGTTGCTCGTCTTTCTTTCTAATATTTCAGAGCTTCGAAAGTCTCAACGTGATGAACAACCGTTTTGTAATTATGTGATTTTTTTGTTCCAATCTTTACTTAAGCATAGAATATTTAAGAATACAGAAGTGAAATAGCCGGTAGGACAACGAACTCGGTCACACACGCTAACAAAATGGCTTCTCTGGCCAGTAACATGGTGGAGACAACTACCGCCAATCACCGTAAGGTGGCTGCCCTGCTAGCCGGCAAACAGGCCAATAGAAAACTTGCCGTAACATGTAGGAGCCAAACATACACGGGGCTGATATCAACAGTCTCGGGCAGCCTATAAGCGGCGAAGTTCGCCCGTATCAAATGAGCCGCCACGGCATTTCACGTCTGTATTACTACCTAGTCTGTGACTTGAACCTCCTTACCACAAATCAATGACGCATTACGTCGAAACCTGAATATTTTGCCCTGATCTAAGTTCTTTTTACAGAATCTTAATTATTTGATGTGAAATTTCCTTCCTTATTAAATATGGCCGGTATAACATTTCCTGCTGTCTGTATGCACAGTTACACTAATTATTTCTGAAAACTCTGCATATAATTAATTGTCTCGAGCTCAGCGGTTGCAAGGGATTGAATGCCTTTTGTCACTTAAACTGTGTTTCCACCGCTCAGTGTATTGCCACAAATCACACATGGCGGGTTGCCATCCAATGTGCAATGCGGTAAACAACACGTGAATAGCAAAAAAGAGCCTGGAACGAAGGAAAGATAAATAACAAAATATGCACTGTCCAGTAGTTGGCCGATAACCGAGGCGGCCGGTGTGCGCAATGCAGCCCACCCCCCTGTTTTTTTTTTCAAGTGAACACAGTCTATATTAACAATTTCTTTGACCTTCTTTCTTTAGCGCGCCTTCAACTTCAGAGAGAAACCTTAAACAAAGAAAGTAAAACATTAAAGACGACAGTGTAACTAAGATTATATTTTCCTAAGTAGCTATGTACGTAGGTGGGAATACTCTGGGGTTTAAATGGATATGAGAGAGTGGGAGAAGGGCTGGAATAATTTGTAGAATTTTATTTTATATCGCTAGTACAGGAAATTTCGTATTTCAGAATTATCGTATGATAACATAAGTAAAAAAAAAAAAACGTTCACAATCACGAATCGAGTACCTATAAACGGGAAAATTCAACTTGATAATTACTACGGACATTTACGTAAATAATCAGCGTGTCAACCATATTTAATCAGATCTTCAAACATTTTTTCCTAAAGAGTAAAAATAATCGTGATCAATTTTATGAGTGTTTGATAGCTTAAAAGATACGAGGGGAAACAAAAATCAACGTTGAATTCTGAATCAAGAAACTTTTGCGTTTTGATGTCAAATACATGTACTGTTCATGCTATATTTTTTATTGGATAAACCTAGGTATAACTCAAAACAGGCATTTTTGCAGAGTACATAAGTTTGCCCAGAATTGAATTATGGTGGTTTTTGGCTGAGATGCGAGGAAAGACATCGTTTTGCAAAACCTGCCTTGTTTACCATATTTGATCCGCCGCTTTGGATGGAAGCCCACAAGGATATTAGGTGACTTTTTCAGGATAAGTGCTACACATACTTAGGAAAAATCCTAAAAATTACAGTTAACTATGAATTTGTGTCATATCAAGCCTGTGTTTGGTCTATACTTACATGGCTAATATTACACTATTTGTTGAGACCTGAAAAATGCGCGTTTGTTTTAAACGCGAGCTAGAATTCTAGTAACTATAGGTCTTATCACGTTCACAATTGGTCGTTGACTTACTCGACTTTTCCTGGAAATAGCTGAGCCAATAATAAAACTGTAATGGAATACAGGTCAATTTTACTGTGTCAGCGAGCAGCTAATAAACCGCTGATGTCTAATTGAGTGCACAGATAGTCCATATATTCTTGGAGACTAGCCTACAGGTCAGTGAATCTGCGAATTTTTCCGGTCTCTTAACAAGTTGTCATTTTGTACCTCCAACAACATAGTCCAACAATTTTTCGTAAAATATGAACTTATTTTGTCTGCAAAAAGGACTCTCGTAGTTAGCTCCAGTAGTGATTCGCTAAGTAATCTAAAATATTTTCAAATAGGCCTGCAGGCCTTCTCAATAGGCGGATCGTGGGCCAGATGCGGTCCGCAGAGAGATTTATACTGGCCCGCCATCAAAATGTCAGAAATCAGCGAAAATGTTTTGTTATAATAATTTAAAGGCTATTTCTTAATAGTTATAGTTATGTCAATGTAATCTCTGCGTATGACAATGATTTATATTAGACTAAGATTAAGTACAATTAAATGATTCCGTACAATGCCTATAATTATTGACATTTTTTTTTTTTTACTTTTGGTCCCCGAGTGTTTTTGGTAGTTATAAAATTGAAGCAAGTGACCAGAAGGTACATTTAATTGAGAAGTCCTGATAGCTTTTTTTTTCTCGGAATTTGAACTTTATCCTTGTATCTCGTGCTGCAAGTGTGTATTTTGGACCATTACTTCCTTGTTAGCACGCTGATGTAGGTGACACAAATGTGACAGCACTTTCCATGCAAATTCAGTCGGACGAATAGTAAATACTTCCGGGACAAAGGTTGACTCGGTCTAATATAGCACGTTGTATGTTCTGCTTCGTATTCGCGGTGCTCCTTGGAGTCTGCTCGGGCGATCCACGGACAGGAGGCAGAGAAGGAGGGAGGAAGAGGGAAGGTGAGATAAATTGTGTTTGTAGCTCCACCTTTAAACCAGCCTGAAAAAGAAGCGAGTATGATTAGATATTCTGCTGCCAGGACGAGTGACGGGCAACGCGAAATATCTTCCGTTCTCGGAAACGCTACCGACAATATTTTTTGCCTGAACACCTCTTCGTGGGGGTCATCTCACATGGCATTTGACCCTAGCTGAAGACATATCCAATACGAACCTTGCTGTTCGCTAGAAACACGGACGTTTGAGGCCAACTTGGGAGCTGGAGGTCGCTGATGAGAAGCAACGAGAGATATTCTCAGGAAGCAGGGCAATGGTGGATAATTTTTTAACTATGTCATATTTGCAAAATGGGATGCACAGAACTACTCTCTTCAGACTCACATTGGTTTATACGTTAACATTTTTTGATCTGCTCTGTACCTAAGGCGGACTAGTGAATACTTTTTATCACAATCAATGAACTGTGGGGTTAGTTAGAGGTACGAATTACTTATAACTTCGGATGAGTGATTTAGTTATGACTCCCACAAACGTAGGAGAAAATTGTAAGATTTGTTCACTTCATTTCGAATTGTACATTGCTGACACACAAGAGATTTAACGTGCAACATCGAAGTAAACGCACGTAATAACAATGATATATATATATATATATATATATATATATATATATATATATATATATATAGAGTGTATATATATATATATATATATATATATATATATATACAGGGTGTATATTAATTCATGATACAACGCTTGAGGGCAGGTAGTACGAGCCAAAACAAGCACTTTTTAACTATAAACCCGTAGGCGGAAATGTACCGTCTTCGTAGGGGAGCGCAATGAAAACTCAGCGTAGGCAACCCCGCTGTGCATTACACTGATCTGT
>PNEQ01005738.1:0-55056 GCA_003012365.1 Medauroidea extradentata
TGAGATAACACATGACTTTGTATCTTTTATGGATATCAAGATATTAAACAATACAAAAACCCTTGAAAATGTAAATTTTGGTACACGGTACCGGCCATTTTGTTCTGTAAAATCAAAATGAGGGCAGGTAAAAATCAATAACTTTGGGTTTGAACTGTTGAAATATGTACATTATGTGTGACAAAATTTCAAATTTTTTTCAAAATGGGTCAGCAACCACCCTTGGGTGATTTTCCATGGAATGACCCAATAGTCCAATAGCGTTAAGTCCAGCGATCGCTTGGGCCATGCAGTCGGTACATCCCGGCCTATACATCTCTGCCCGAATCGTCGGTTAAGATGTTCCCGAACACCACATGTAAGTGCTGTGGTGCGTCATCGTGCTAAAACCACAGTTCTTGGTGGACATTCAATGGCACGTCATCTAAGAACAGCACCTGTTAACCTGGTTGGAAGAAGGTACGGCCCGATCACTTGACAGTGTAGAATGCCTGCCCACACTTTGATTGAAAATCTGTGTTTGAACACTGTGCCGTGCGTCATAATGAGGATTTTCGTCTGCCCAGATATGGCTGTTTCGAGAATTGAGAACAAACATCCATATGAATGTACAGTCATCGGTGAACAGAACTCTTCGTGGAAAGTGGGTCTCATCAATGCAGCAGTGTAGATTTGTAAAGATGTAGTTATTTGCTTGTGCAGGATCTCCCACTGTTAGAGGCCATTCACTCTGCGACCGAGTTCGAGCCGAGTGTTTATGACCGAGCCGAGCGACTGCGTATTCACACCAACCAGCCGATCAATCAGTGCGTTAACGAGCGTGAGTGATGTCTATACCACGATCATTTTTACCATTACTTCTAGACAATACATGGTGGAAAATATCCAGAAAGAGGAGACTTTTTGGGTACACGACTTGAATAGTGAACGTGAACGTTATGGAGAGTTTCATACTCTGTATGAGGATATTCGAAGGGATGAGGATCGGTTTCGGAGATACTTTCTTATGAGCACAACGACGTTTGACTACATACTGCAGGCAATACATGGTACCATATAAAAACAAAACACGAATTTCCGTTACGTTTTACAATGGCAGTACAAAGACACAACATATCCAGTTACAAAGGAAACTTAAATGTAATCACACACACATATGTATATATGTACAGATGGTGAGATTACTTCACTGATCAGATGGTGGTTGTAGGGTAGACATAATTACGTTGGAAAGTTGTGGTTCTGGGTAGTTGAAAGTTTGCATATCATGCTGAGTAACATGAGAAGTCGGCATTGGAGGCTGGGAGGTGCTGTCCATAAGTACTGGTGTGAGAATATCTTGAAATTTGCAACGTAGATACATTTTTTTTTGTACAATGGAAGACTTTTAATAGGTTCCTGTAGACTCATTAGGAAGTGGTATATGGAATCTCGAACCGCTTTATCTTCGGTAATCGTTTTAACTAATTGCAGTTTTTCGTTTTCAATGTTTATCATAGACTCTTCAAATTGACTATGATTTGTTTCTCGTACGCGGTACAGCAAAGGACGCAGAGACTTGTGAGGCTTGTGATGTGTCTGTTTCATTGTCAATACTACCCGAAATTCCGTCCACATGTGGGACACTTGGCTCGGAAGACGTATGTTTTTCCTCATCTAAGAAATAATCTGGATTACTGAACTGAGAAGCTAAATTACCCTGCAATGTGCGTGACACCATAGTTCCTTTTAGAAACATCATCATGTCAAACCATTTCCACTGAGATTTGGAAGGGGATTTGCCAGCATCACCAGAACACCCTTTGTTTATCTTTAACTCAGCCCGGAAATTATCCCTCAAATGTTTCCACTTCTTATTTACTTGTACATCTGGAACAAAGAGATGACAATGTACTAAGGTTTCCATCATTTTGAGTTTTGTGTATAGATTAATTGTTTTAGTTAACTTAACAAGCGTACAATACACGGTTTTGTTTCAACGGCGGAAATGGCTCGACTCGAACTCGTTTGCAGTGTGTATGGCCCCTTAGACACATCCAACACACGCACAATTGTTTGTGTACTTGTTGATGAGTCTTGCTCAACGTAGTGCAGTACAGCCTCTTCCAATTGTGTGTTGCTGCGTCTCTTTGGAACACTACAGTCTCTTCTCTAGACGGTGGAGGTACCTCGTTATCGAAGCCTTCTCACAATTCTGGCAAAAAGGTTACGCGATGGACTCTTCATGTGTTGTGGATATCGCTCTTTTTACAACCGACGAGGTTCTCTTCAATTCCCTTCTGATGCGCCATACACCAATGTCATGTGCGTGTATTCTGCAAACATGTACTGAACCATGTTGATCGGAGACATACAGGCATGTGAATGGGGCTTTAGGCATGATACCACAGCAAGGTAAACGTCACATGCCATCAGCTGATCCTCTGCCGCCCTATCCAGTTGCAAAACACCAACAAACATCGGACACATTACAATGGCTATAACACGGAAATGATAGGATTATGGACATGGCTTCCTGTTCACAATATTGTTTACTCAGGCCCCTCTACAAGCCCTAGAAGTTTGTAATATGAATCTCGGAATACTCTGTGTGTGTATACACACACACACAGAGAGAGAGAGAGAGAGAGAGAGAGAGACAGAGAGATACAGAGAGAGAGAGACAGAGAGAGAGAGAGAAAATTCCGAGATTCATATTACAAACTTCTAGGGCTTGTAGAGGGGCCTGAGTAAACAATATTGTGAAAAGGAAGCCATGTCCATAATCGTATCATTTCTGTGTTATATATATATATATATATATATATATATATATATATATATATATATATATATATATATATATATATTAGACACACCCACACACACATAGTTATTGTATTTTACTCCTTTGGAGTACTCCTTTTATTTTTTTATTGATAGGTTTTTTTATTATAACCAATTTGTAGGTGCTGATGACAGAACTGTCGAATGTCCCTCAGTCAAAGGCACTGATAAACTGGGTTAGTTGTCACTGTCACTAAAATCGAAACCTTAATTTTCAAACAGAAATTCCATTCCTCTATCAAATTTTTCTATTTCTGATCCATTTTTCTTGTATTTCATCCTGCAGACTTGTCTTTTGGAACCAAACATTTTGTACTTGTTTCTCAGCTTTACACTTTTTCTGGAAATGTCGTTTTGTCTTATTTTCTTCTATTTTTCAATATTTTTTTCTCTCTAAAGTATCAGTAAAGATTCTAGCTTTACCTCTTTTCCTTTTCCTTGTACCTTCTTATCGAGGTCCAGCTTTTGGAAAAGGCAAATTTTTTGTTGTAGAATAGCTTTCATGTTAAATGTTCAGATTAGATCTTCGTGAAGTTGGAATAGTTACATTGCTTGTAGATCGTGCTACAGGTCCAACAATAGACTCTTCAGCATTGTGACTTGTGGTGGGGTGACTCCATCAACTGTCACATCTATGGAATTCTCGTTTCTTTACACATTTTCAAATGAAACCTGGAGAGAGATTGCAACAGCACCAGGGTATTCTTCTGTATAACTGCCAATTACATCATTAGTGGCCTCTTTGCGTTGCGCAGCGGCCTCTAAGATTAATAACTACACAAGAAGTCTTCTTCTGAGAAAATGAGACAGTTCAAAAGCCAATTTCCGATTTTAGAAAGAGGGAATATATTTTTTGGTGTGAGTAAAATGCTACTTTTGCAAAGTTTTCCACTCTTATTTCTTTGTTTTAGGGGAAGCCAATGATCGAGTCAAGTCATTGAAAGCCACCTGCAAAGCAACATTGAGTGGCCCAAATACAGAACTATATAAAGATTGCATTCGGTGAGAACAATGAGGAGGGAGGTTTTTTTTCATCCTATCTGTGGGCGCTAATGATTATTGTGTCGTGCGCTCCCTTTCATCCATTCACACACAGAGGAGGGATGGTGAGAAATATGAAGTCATAATCCTTGGAAAATTATACTGATTGTACAATAAAAAGGCTGGAGTGGTTATCAAGCAGCAATAAGATAAGGTTGTCAGGTGTGCAATTTGTTTCTTGTTGAACATGCTGCAGAACTTAAATAAAAAGGTCTGCAGTCATCCAGCCAGATGTTGGTGGAAGACTCAAATTTCCTGTTGGTGCTCCAGCTAGGTAGCAGTCCTGAAAACTTAATTTTCAGAAAAACATAAATGATGGCAGACTTCCCATTGGCAGCAATTACACAGCAAAAATTGACGAATTCACCACGCCCTAGTCCCTACTACTTGTCCAACCTGATTCTTTCATAGTTCAGCAATTGTTTTTGGACTTGGAAGCACAGTGTTGACACCAGTTTCATCCAAGTTGAAAATTTTGTTTGGTGTAAAATGACACCGATCCATTACAGAATTATAGTTATCAAAACATTATTTAACATTTGTTATATTGTATGCTGTTGCTCTTGCAAAACTGGGGCCCCGGTGGCAGAGGGTTCGCCTCCCACCAAGGCGATTCGGGCTCGTTTCCCAGCGGGGTCGGTCCCCGAATTTTCGCAAGTGGGAATCGTGCCGAACGATTTCGTTGGCCGGCGGGTTTTCTCGGGGTTCTCCCAATACCCCCGCCCTTTCATTCCTTCGCCACTCCATACTCACTTCATGTCATCCCTCACCAGCGCTGAAGACCTCGATGTTAAGCTGTGACCAAAATTTCTCACTCACTCTTGCAAAACGCGTGTTCTCAGGCTTTTGTAAACTAAGCTGTTGATGACGTTTCATGAAGGTCTTCATCCAGTCAACACCTACCCTCTGATCTCGTTCCCAGCTTTCTGGAAGTTGTATTTTAAGTTTTGTAGAAAATTCGTAAGGTAGCTTTCTGGCTTGATTATAAGCTGGGAAATAATGTATTGCAGAAGCTGTGGTCAGATAGTCGTTAAACATGTTTTATTTACCATGTGAAAATACGGGATGAATGCAGTAATTATTGTTAACTTTCACTCGGAAGGCAAGGCCGTACATATAACTTTCAAATTAAGGGGGGAGGGGTGTTTACACTTAAGTCTTAAGGTAAGTTATATCAGTTTTCACAACTTGACATACCTTGTAAATAGGGTCCGGTAGATTTTTCGAATAAAATGACGTGTTGGCTTTTCTCTCATGTATGATTAATTTTTGTACGGTTTGGTTTTCCTCGACCAGGTAGCACGTGCCTTAAACTTTTGTTTACTAGTGTGGTCGTTATTTGCTAAGAGTTTCCTAGTACATTATGCATATATGAATTTATACAATGTGTAATAGAACCACTATCCAATTACAAAACTATATCGTATATGTTTTTCTTTTAACTACAGTCTGTTAGGAAATCAATTCGCTAAATCTACTGGGGCACACAACCACAAAAAAATTTAACATATCACAATAAAAATCACTCAATAAATTATGTAGGTGTGTTTGTTTGTGTGTGTTTATATATATATAATAAACACACACACCAATCTGAATAAATATTCACAACAATTACTTACTGGACTCCAATCAAAGGATCAAATAAAAAAATATTTCACCACACTTCATTCAACTTCATTCAGGGAACAACTCTATAACTTATATTTTACATGATTAATTCAACATCTGCCTTTATCTGAATTAGAGATCGATTTGACCAGCCATCCACAATCACTAATTTACACTTAAATGTGTTTAGAAGAATTAATGTACAGTTTTTCTTTTCTGAAATAAGTCTTCTAGTTTTCTATTTTCAACCAATCTAGTAATACCAACGCTAGTTACCAGTATTCTCCACAAAGTAGCTGAACTTAAAAGATTAAATTTTGTCTTTCCTTCTAGCAAAAAAATTGTGAAATTACATTTGTGGATACATTTATAGTGCGGTGAATACGAGTGCCAGTCCAGTAAGTCGTGCATCTCCTGTAGAGTTTCTTAGCCATGTCTTCAGTCTTTTCATTGTTGAAAATGTTCTCTCTGGAGTTACAGTAGAAACAGGCAGAGTTGCGAGCATCACCAGCAGTTCATGAATGTTCGGATAAAACAATTTATCACATTTTTCAAATGCTGGTAATTCAGTTTCTGTCGTCTCATTTTCTGTGATGTGTCACCAGTTATTCTTCCACATTTGCAGTTCTGCTTCAAAAGTAGATACGTTATGAACAAGCTCGTTGTGTGTATTCAAAATGGTTTTGAAAGAATCTGTCTCGATTTTTTTTCTCACACTTACTTGAAGGAGTTGTAATTTTGCTATCTGCATATTGTGATCTGAAAACCTGCTGTTTAATTCACTAATGAAGTGGTCCAAGAAAGATAGGAAGAGATTTCGTGTGTAGTATTCTTTGCAGTTTGCAGCTTGTGTATTGCATCTTCCTATTTGACGACTAGTTGTTTTGGGCTGTTTCATCTCACCATATCTCCAACGAGTTTCTCTGCTGATAAATATATTTCTTCACAATATTTATAAATTTCCCTTATTTCCTGCAAGGTCTCACTTCCGATCTTCACATGTTTACAGCACTGGACAAGATCGGAACCCACTTTCTGGAGGGCCTGGCACAATGAAGCACTGTAGGCGAACACTTTGTTAACTACTGGTAATGTAATAACAAACTCTCCTGAAGTAATACAGTGCGTGAACTGAAATGCTTGTTGAGATGTTTCTCTTGAGTTTGAACCTTGCAAAACTCGTAGAGTTTGCACTATTGGTGAATACATTTCCACAAATCTGGCAATTGACTTATGTTTCTCAGACCACCTTGTTTCACATAAGCCAAGAATGTTTTTAAGGGTCGCATTTTCTGTTTGCTCAACATTTTTGAATGCATTGTCCCTTTGTGAAGATTGGCGGAAGAAGTGGATGACAGATTTCATACTTCCAAGACAGTTCCTTATCATATTCAATGCACATGACTGTGCTATTACTAAATTGAGACTGTGGGCAGCGCAGTTCACATATTGTGCCTTAGAGTATTTTTCACATATTATCGAGCGCACTCTCTTCAATTTCCCACTCATCGCTGCTGCTCCATCGTATCCTTCGCCAACAATTTTCTCCAATTCAATATCCAAATCTGAAAATGTCGTGATTAAAGTTGCTGCCAGCCCTGGAGCAGTTACATCTGTAACTGACACAAGTCCTAAAAAACCTTATCTCAATATAAATTGACCCTCATTTACATCAACATATCGAGCAGAAATTGACAACTGTTATTTTAGTGAATTGTCTGGTGTCTCGTCAGTAAGTACAGAGAAATACACTGCTGCATTTATTCTGGAAACTAGAGCTGCTTGTATCAATTCTCAACATATTAAAATTATTTCATTTGTATGAGTGGGGATGTGTACATACTTCTGGTTCCTCCCGAATCATTCTAATGCTTCTTCAATACATCAACTCCGCTTCTAGGTCGAAAACGCAAAATAGCTCTGTAATTTACGTCATTGATCTCTGGGTATTCCAACCCAAAGTCAATGTCACCAGAATCATGTGTCCCCCGCAATGCTATTTTCTGCCGAGCACAGAAAACAATTGTCTTTACAATTGACTTTAATTTCTGGCGATTCTCATTAGCTGTAGCTTGCCTGTGAGAACTAAGCAGAGAAAGCACATCTGCTTGCTTCTCATCAACAACTTGTAAAGATTTTTCTGGTTTAAGACTAGCATCACAATGACATTTTTTTGCTTCAATGCTTGTCAAAATTCTCTTTAGCATGTTTCCAGTCGATGTATGGCTTAGTTACAAAATCTCCTAGTTTTTGATCTCCTCTTCCCCCAACTGTGTTGCCAAGTAAGACACAAATTTTACAAAGTGCGCCACTTACATGCTTTGAATATAAGAGCCAAGGGTACAATTTCAACCACTGCAACTGAAATGAGGTTTTTTTTTTTCGGAGGACACTGGAAACTTAAAATGTTCATGCGGTGTCTAAGTAGTTCTTAGCACTTGTTCTTTCACAGAATCATCTGAAAGTGCTCCATTAGAAAATAAACATATGTCTAGCTTGGAACAGTCTGTGGGAGTCCCTGACACCAAAGAGCTGCCACAGGCTTCAGCTGGAGTCGGAGTGTCCAGACTAGGCACAGAAAAAATTGTAGGTTGACCTAATACAAACACAGTTCTCCCATAAGAATGTGTGAGAGAAATGTGCCACGTGTTTTTAATTAGCGAAGCACTGTGTGGTGGCGGGGCAGAATACCTCAGCAGCCAACCCGTACTTGTAAGAGGCGACTAATCGGTGTGTGATCCAGCCCTGAAACTTTTACGGACCTTCATCTCATGTTTAATTCACCTTCTACTTTCTCATTATCCTTTTTTTAAATCTCACCTGGTCCCATCGTATCTTCCTTCTCTTTATCGTCTGAGGCCAAGATGGTGTTCTTCCTAATGAGGTCCTAACCTCCCTCATGAGTGCTGCCTCCGAGTTGTGTGATCCTATGGGGTATCTTTGTTAGTGATGGTTCAGCGAACCATTCTCACTGGCCCAGCAGGAAAATCTAGGCGTGGAGCCTGTATCTACTTACATGTTCATCCACATAGCACCACCTGGTGCCATTCTAGTGGGAGTAGTTGTCAAGGCCGATCTGCCCTTGCACCCAAACTTTCTGGGACGATGTGTTACCGCTGTATGGAGAAGGCTGGTGTAATCGACCGCAAGTTCCCTGAAATAGCACCAAAGAGTGTCCTCTGTAGTGGGAAGCCTGGGATTTTTTTCCAGGTAGGGGAATAAAGCTGGCCTCGCTCAGGATGTACGATTTGTGCCTGGTTTGCCCCAGTGTACACTTCGTTGTGCTACTGGGGCAGTAATTTGCAGTGAATAGCTGCGAAGAATAGCTGCTCTTATGTACTGCTCTTATGTACTGCTTAGATCTGTAGAAGGTGGGAGGTGTTTGAACTGATGGTTTCTATTTTTCTTCCCACCGCCACCCCCCGGACCTCAAGTTGAGTCCGACAGTTCTCAGCAGGACATTCCATCATGGCATCTAAAAGCACTCCACAGGGTGGCTCCCTCAATAGCCGGAACAAAAGACAGCGCAGCAATAGTGGACTTGATTCGGATAGTGATTTTGATGTTATTTGTGAAAAGAAGTTTCCGACCCCATGTTTCTGATAGTAAAGTTATTTAAGGTCAGGCGTTTGAGACAGTGTCACCCATTGAGCTCCAAAAAGTAATAATGATACTGCTGGTGGTGCAGTCAAAGACTGCAAAAAATCAAGCATAGAACAGAGCTGTTTATCGAGGTAATCAAATGCTGCCCAGTCACGTGGGCTGCAGGCCATGAAGGTCTTCAACAGGGCAACTAAAAGTTCCGCATTGAAGTTACTCCCCCACATGCGCTGAATTCGAGCAAGGGTGTTATTTGTTGTCCCGACCCGATTGACGTCCCAGATTCGGAACTATTGCAAGAACTCTGTGCGCAGTGTGTCACATGTCTGTCGAGTCACAAAAAAAATCTGATGGTACAACTGCTACTTTCTTTGTCAGTTACAGTCTTACCAGCAACTCTGAATATCGGTTACCTGAATGTTCGTGTAAAACAGTTTATTCTTTCTCCATTATGCTGCTACACCTGTCAGAGGTACGGTCATTCGTTGGCCAATTGCAAATCACCACAATATGTCCTGTACATCCGGAAAAAGAGAAATGCAACAAACCACTGACAAGTGTCAACTGTCAAGGAAAACACACCTTGTAGTCGAAGGAATGCCCGGTTTTGCAAGAGGAGCAGAGTATTCAGGCGATCAGAACGACTGAGAAAGTTTCAATTGACGAAGCACACAAGGGGTTCAAATCCCAACAAGGTCCATGTTCTACTGTTATTTACAGTACAGTGGCCAGTGCTCAGCGACCGACGAAGGATGCGTGTACCCAGACTGTAGATATGGCGACACAGACTGAGGAGTCAGTCGTTGTACAAGAGCCACGAAAGGACCAGACAATACTCACCACAATATTTGGGTCACACTGTAGCCCCAATTTGAAACTTCCTACCGAACCTGCTTCTCTGGAACTCCGTCTAAAAGCACCATTAAATCAGGTTACTATAGTAGATACATCAGCATATCGGGACAATGCTGTAAAGTCAACAACACCTCCGGGTACTTCTGCTGCTCCTTCTACGAGCAGTAAGACTACTATCTCTTCACCACCTCGCCAACCTGCACCTAAGGTGTAAGAGGCAGAAATAGAGGTGGATTATGCTGCAGAGTTCGTGTAGTTGAGCCTTTGCTTACCAATACCAACTTGGTCCTGTTGAACACTGACACTCCTATACACTTCACCTCTCATACTGACACCACTTCGTATATCGATTTGTGTTTTTGTAGTCCAGCTCTGGTCACCAACTTTGATTAGAGTGTCTACCCTGAGCTGTGTTTTGCCCCACTAAGCATAAGTGCCGTAAGTAACAATAAGTTTATTTTGAGAAAATGCCAACTCAAGTTTACCCTCTTGTTGTACATTACTATTTGTTTATTCTTAACTGTCTATTGTTAAATCATTAGATACATTCACATCAGACATGTTTAGCTAGGTTTGTGTTAAAATATTGCCATTGATTTGGCAAAGGAAATTAAAATAAAATGAAGTGTGGTACATACAGCATTTTACCTAAGTAATAAGTTTGTTTTGATGTTGAATAATTGCAGTATATGACACAGTAGTCTGTTAACAATTAATATGTTCCATTACTGTCCATTTAGATTCAAGTGATAGGGTGACAGAAAATTTCAGTTTTGTGGCTGAGGCATTGGCAAATCTTTCCGAAACTGTTTCCGGTTTTCTGGCAGTACTTCATGAAGAGATTGTAGAATATTATTTTTCTTATCCTCTGGAAAACCACATGGAGCAGCATGGTGGCTCGGCTGGGAAGTTTGATTCGTGTTATTGCTTTCTTCTGTAAAACGTCTAGTTGTTGGTAAAGGCTCGATGTGGCAGACGCGTCAGGGTAGGAAGCATGCAGCCTTCCACCCTGTGACCTTCGTGTTCCTTTGTGTGATGTGCTGCATGCTGTCCGCACTTTTGTCTGGGATTCCTGGCAGAGGGAATGGCTTGCCATCCCTCTAACAAACTTCGGACCCTTACTGACTCGGCTGTCCCCAAGCGTCCCACTTTACTAACAAGACAGGAGGATATCCTCCTTGCACATTTTCGGATAGGTCACACTCGCGCTACGCACAGGCACTTTCTTTGTTCTGAGAACCCTCCTATTTATGATGTCTGTGACACTCCGTTGACTGTGAAGCACATTGTTGGAGTGCCACTGATATGACCAGGCCCGTCGTACTTTTGACCTTGCTGACGACCTTCGGGTAATCTTTTGTGTGGAGGGCTCATCTGTGAGCGGCTTGCTCTCCTTTTTACGCGCGACGGGTTTTTTAGTCTGTTGTGAACTGTTCCTTTCTGGGCTGTGGATTTACTTTGTATGGACTTTTCGAAGCCTTTTAATTTGTGACTGTGTTCGGACACATTTTTTCTGTCGCAACTCCTGTGGAGTTTTGTCTCTTTTTTTTGTCTTTGTGTCGTTGCTGTCGACTTTGTGTTGCCTCTTGTGGAGGCTTAATGTTCCTGGTTTTTAAAACCTATTTGTGGTCGCTAATTGCCAGTGTGTCGTGCGCTCCCCCTCCCCCCACTCTAACTTAACTAGCGAATTTTTATTTGTTATAGTGTTTAAATGACAACAATTTTAGCATGACAATAAAACCAAAGTTAAATTTACACGAGGCGAGGATATCTGTGCCAGAAAATATCAAATAAAATTAAAGAAGTGACATTTTTCGTAGAAGTAACCTGAATGCACTCTTCAGAATAATTTTATTCCTATACATAATTTATTAACGAGTATGATTCCACAGATCCTGGTTGTGTGTGTATGTAAAGTGATTTTCTTGTGAGTACGATAGTGTGTAATAATAAGTATTGTGTTCAGTTAGTGGTTTTTAGAAGCTGGAATGATTACATAGCCTAATTTGTCTTGGTTGTTCCATATTTTACGATAATGCTCGCAAATAACTTCGGAAATGTAAATTTCAACCCCTTTTTTTTATTCTACAATTGGTGTATATCGTCGGCTTATTGCTACAACTAGATTACTAGGTAGTTGCAGATATCCATCTATAACACTGAAAATTGCTTTAGGTCATACAAATATTTATTTTTTGAATTGCAAATTTGTCTTGCATCAATACTCCTAATTAACACATTTGTAAATGTATACATATCAAAAGGACAAATCATAAGGGTAGTGTAGACATCTGCAGATAACTTAATCTTGGAAAATGTAAGGTACCCAGTTCGTGCACTAAGTTGACGGTATAACTTAGCTGTTAGAGAAAGACTTATTTACTTTTGAAAATTGTGTAGATAAAAAACTGAACTCATCATTTTCATTAGGTTGTATTATAGTACATCATGTTATTTTTCATTGTAGCTCATGAATGGAAGCAGTACGTTTAAACTGGCTTGCGGTAGGAACTCTTCAAACTTGGAAGTTTTAAGTTTAGGGCTAATTGTTGCAAACAAAGCATACATTTACCTTCGTGAAAAAATAAATTTCAAGGTAGACCTGGCCTGAAATCTAAGGAATGCAAAGCGAACTATTTATGGGCTAATGTGAAGTCTATTCGTTAAAATTACTTCAGTTAACAGCATAGATACTTACGGTTCGGGTTTACAGTAGACTTATTTAGTTAGGTAGGCTACTATTACAATTATGGCACAGCTACTTACTGAAATGTTACCATC
This sequence comes from Medauroidea extradentata, assembly GCA_003012365.1. Classification (NCBI taxonomy): domain Eukaryota; kingdom Metazoa; phylum Arthropoda; class Insecta; order Phasmatodea; family Phasmatidae; genus Medauroidea; species Medauroidea extradentata. Next base: position 12,715 of record PNEQ01005738.1, read on the forward strand.
ATTCAGGGGCCTAAGTATTTTCATTTTGAAACTAATACTATACAAATTTGCCCTGCCTGCTAGTAGCACTGAGCAGCATTCAACAGCTTATTTTGGAATTCAAATTGTACGACAGACGCGACATGAATAAAATAATTTGTGCAGCCAATCAGCACAGAGGCTTCTTTGACATCTGAACATCCGTTTCGGAGCTGATTGGCTGAGAAGTTAATTTATGCAGGTTGTGTGTGTTGTATTATTTGTGATTCCCGCATTAAGCTGAAGTTGATTTTATAACATGCTGTTTCCTATCCAACATATTTACTGGAGTACCAAGTCCAGGGTATTTATGTAACAGGATGTTTATAGCCCATAGTTTATCATGACAAATTCACAATTCGATTATTAATAATGCGTGTGTTTGAACAGAAAAAGTTTTCTGGAGTAATCTTTATGTAATTGATTATTGTGTAACATGAAATCAATCAAAAATGTGCAATAAAATCCCAAATTGGGGAAAAACACATGCTCATCTTAACACAAATTTACAGCAAAATCGTACATTAACTAGCAGAGGTAAAAGTAATTTTTAAAAATTTACTCTTTCAATGTTGGTTTATGGCAAGAAATCGGAATAAATAAAATGTTATATTTCTGCAGCAGAGGAATGCTTATGCCAGATATAAGACATTGTTTTAATAGAATTCTATTATAGGCGATAAAATTATAAAAATAGTTTGTTCTTCATCTTCACAAATTTTAGCGGCATTTAATTACATTATTACTTTAGTTGTCAAAATAATTTGGCATATGTGTTATATGCATTCCATTATAAAATATTTTTAACAAGTCAGCCGATATGTGTTGAGAGGTATTTAATGCTCAACAGTAAAACCTATACAAAAATTAGAACTTATAACCACCTTATTATACACCCATTGTTTCTCTCTTAATCACTTTTGGAGAACCCTTGGAACACAATGTTTGTACAAGTTTTCAGTAATGGTTTTGAAAACCGTAAAACGGGTATACTTTGACCAAATTTTTTATTAAAACTTAGTTTTATGAGACCATGTACATTATTATAAATCATGAATTAATGTATATTGGGGCTGATATGATAGTGTTACATTACAACAGTCATAATGTCATAATTTTAAAAAGTAATGGAATAACAGAAATATGTGAATGGTCAAAGTTTCCGTGGTTAAGGTGATACTTTGACCAGTACATAATATTCCCTTACATATAAAGCGGATTTCAATTTTTTGGTCAAAGTTTAGCTTCATTAGTGAGACAATTACCACCCAGAAAAGAAAAGAAAAACACAATAATAGTGTAAGTTTGTGTTGTATCAAGTCACATTAAATTATCAGACACACAAATAAACAACTTGATGTAATTTCAGTTAATCACATAACCTTTAATTTCGTTGCTGTTAAATCTAAAACCTCGCTTTAGAATGTCTTGTTTAGTTAGGACAAAAGTTATTTGATTTTGAGATATGGTGTCAAGATCTGGCACTTGAGGCCAAACAAATTTGTAGCCTTTCTTCCTCGGATATTTCACATTGAATGTTGCACCTGAATCATAATTGAGTTCAATTTCAGCAATGTAATATTGATACTTTTTTGTTGTTGTGGGTACTTTAACAATTACAAATGTCCTTTCTTTATCGGTGATATTGCCACTGTTACTATTTGCAAGATCTTGAACTAAATTAGCTTCAGTTATATTTCTTGCACAAAACTTCATTCTTCCTCCAATGGCATCTTCATCTGTGCTGAATTCTTCGGCGTAGTCGGAGCTGTCCATGTACACAGTAGTTTGTCTTTTCTGTATATGTCAGTTATCTGTTGTGTTTTGTCTCGTCTATTTGTTGTGCCTTTTTATTTTACTGTTTGTGTCTGATATCGCACACCAAGGGTAATATGGCCGCATCTGCAAGAGCGTAAGTTTTCAGGAGAGCATTTTTAAAGTTAGGAATACTGATAAGAAATCGTATTCCACATAAACTATTCAGTTGTTTTATTGGAAAAAATACTCTGTCTTTTCTAGACATGTTACTGCATTTTATAAGTCAATCTACCTTTTCATAATTTAGTAGTTCCTAGCTAAATGACTTGGTACACCGGCTGTAATTATAAAATTATTTTAATTAGCATAGGTATACAGATTATTATACTTCTTTTAGCAGTACATTGGATCTCACTTCGTAGAACTACATTATAATTTACATTTTAAACTAAACCAAACAATATTTACATACGACACTGGATATAAAAATTAATTAATTTCTTAATTTTCTTAATTTACTTTATAATACTGTCACACTATATTTTTTGGAACAATTTTTGCAATGAAAATATTTTGCTCACCTTCTTAAATGGTATATTTTATAAAGTTCTGACTCAACAATATTAAAAATGCAATAATGGACATTTTAAATAATTATTAATTTCTTAATTTTCTTAATTTACTGTATAATGCTGTCACACCTTCTAAAATGGTATAATTTAAAAAGTTCTGTATTGACAGTATCATTGTTTTTATTAAATGACATTCTTTTGCACTGACTGAATGAAAACACTACTATCACTCACTTTCATCCATACTTGACATAGGATCGGTTGGTCTGAGGTTCTGTTTAGAATTAAGATTGAGAAAAAAGGGATGGTGAATCTGTGGTATGAGTCCGGATGTACACAAGTCCCTGAGATCTTTAACTTTAGCTTCTGCCAGATGCGAAGGATGCTCGTAAGCTGCCTGTAAAACCACAGGCGAGGGACGCCCTTTCTGGCGACGTCTAACATTGATGATCTTGAAGTCTTGCTCTCTGTAATCTGTCTTGTAGAAAATGAGACTTGGAGAATCCTTCCTGACTTGAAGAACTTTTATGATACTCCATACTACTTTCTCATTCAACTCGTTGATTTCAAAGTTGGATCCGAGCTGTTTTGGAAGTCTCTTGTAGTTTTTTTTTGTCTTCTGTACAGACCTCTTTAATGGGGTAAGGATTTCCATCTTTCTTGGCCATCTGTAACACTGGGGTCCACTAAGACGGGGTATAAATTGGGCCACATTTCAATGCTCTTGTTTCGCTGTCTCTCTATTGTAGCATGCATTGAATCACCCTCGTTCTGGGTATGCCCTACAATTAGGTATTTGTGTGTGATGCAGGGAATATTCAGTTCCATTACAGTGTGCATGTACAGTGACGCCATAGCCTTGTTATTGTTCTGACCGGTTGCATTATCAGAGTACATAATTGCTGGCTTGCCTTGACAATGTTCATTTAAGTACATGTACACGAAGCTTGCAATCTCATTCACACCCCGGTTTGCAAGTGACTCATTCCAAAAATAGCAGAAACCCGCCTTGGCTGCAACATCAAAGATCGTAAAATTGAAACAATTCAGTTTTCTTTTGTAGTAAAATGTGGAGATTTCCCCACATGGTACTTGTAGAACAGCCTGAAGATCGTAACAAGATACAATGTTTTGCCCTTCGTTTGCTGTTTGGACATCTTCTTTTTTCTCAGGTCTGTTCAATTCTTTATTTAAGCAATGCCGCTCATAGAACTCTTGAATGCTTTCCTTTTCATCTTGGCTACTGTACTTGTACTTTTCACATAGAACACACTGGTCTTTCTTTGGTTGAAAAAAAGACAAATTAAATTCATTGTTAAAAATGTCTGCGTACATTTTATGTTTGACACTCGACAACAATTTAGACTTTTGCTCTTCAACATACATTCTGTACATTTCTGCAATAGTAAAACTTCCATATAAATATTCCTTCTTTGTCGCGCTCTCAAATAATGTGATTCAACTTTTGGGAACTTGCCTATGTGTTGCCTTACCTCATTTTCCATATTATCAGAAACCTTGTGTTTGGTGTGCTTTCCCCTTCTGTCTTTCTCAATAACCCCACAGTCATTAACCTTCTTCCAACAATTTCTGATCATTTTTTCTCCTACACTTAATGTTTTCATAAAAAACTGTTTACACACCGTGACCTTCTCTTCACTAATAGTGAAGTAATAAGCAATATTATTCCCTCTTCCGCTATCCTGTTTCCTTTCCCAACACTTTGAGTTCACCTTAGAAGTATTTCCAACAATAAACGATCGCTGAAGGTCACGATCTTCTAATTGGTAAAAACATGTATTTATTTCTACCTGCTTAGTATTTGAAATTTTCATTGAACATTTAAGTTTACACTTTTCAGAGCAGGTGCCTTGTACTGCACGTTCTGGAATTTCCTTGTTCGTTGATGTAACATAAGCTTTCCCAGTGTTCACTTTCATTTTTTTCACATTCTTTCTCCATGTTTCTGGTTTTCGTTCCCTTTTTCTACCCCTTTTTTGCACATTGTCCTGAATTTCGTCCAGTGCTATTTGTGGGGATTCTAAGCGCCCAGCTGTTTCATTCTGTAAACCCCATTATAGAACAATATCGGTATGGTCTTCATTCCCTAATGTTAAAACACCTACCTCTTTGTGCATATCTGCAACAGTTGCAGTTTGAAGGGGTCTGTTCGTCCTTTTCATTTTTGAAGATGATGAAGTTGATGGCTCTTCCAAATGATCACATTCTTCACTTGATGACTCTGTGACGATACTTGGCTCATAATTGACATCTTCATCACTATTATCAACTTCGGAACTGCTGCTCTGTGAAAACATTTTCTCTTCCATAACTTCATCTATTACTTGCTTATAACATTGTGGCAGACTCAGGTGTGTTTTCTCTGTAGCTACATCAAAGTTCTGCAATAAATCAGGCCTTGCCTGATTTTCATTCTCAGGAAATAATGGCTGCAGAGGCTGCAATGCAGTATAGACAGGTTCTTGTATATCCTAAAACATACACATGAAGCAATGGAAATTATTTATTTTATCCATACATGGCTATATAGCTAATTATTAAATACATAAAATAACAGTACCAAGTTACACATTATTTAAATAATATTATGAAGGCTACAAAATAAAGTAAGGTAAGATGTGGAATTCAATGTGTTGATTCACAATAGAAATAAGTAGGTCCGGTGAATTGTTGGGATATCGGAAAGCAATAAACAATCTGTGCAACATAATAAATTATTTGTTGTTGGTGGGAAATTGCCGTTAGTTTTATAAAAACACGAAAATATTAATAGACAAAATGAGTAACTATTATATTAATATAATATTATTAAATTAATTCAATAAAAAATATGCCAGAAAATATTTGGCTTGAAAATCGTTAAAACAGAATACATATTTTCACATGCAGGATTAGCGATTATTGCATAACTTCTCTTATTTTTCACTATAAACACACTGTACAATTACATTTTTTAGGTTAACCTTACCTCATCATCTTGTATACTAGGATTAACGTCTCTTTTCACCATTTGCAAAATTTTCCGTGTCCGTGACGACAACATTGTAGTTACATTCGTTGTAACACCTTTTAAATCTTCTCTAACACTTACAAAGGCACCGTAGAATTAATATCCACACATTATAACTTTGCACTCTGCTACTAAACAAAACAATCATTAAAACAATTGCCACAATCCATAGACTTAACAGCAATGGTATGGCAACACCAAAGATTATATAGCCACATGTGCATTTATGGCCTGTGGTGAAATGTGACAAGGAATTATTCGGAGAGTAATAGGGCCACATTTGCAAATGTGGCTTTCTTACTCTCTGGCTCAGCCCATATACCCATTATTGTTATATGGGCACAAATGCTATCTAGTGATTACTTTTGTAACAACAGATGTGGCGATATTACAATATGTAGATGCAAATGTGGCCTTTTTAATGGATAGAAAACCTGGAAATCCCAAATTTTGCAGATGTGGCCATATTACCCTTGGTGTGCGATATCTGCTGTTTTTTTTTGTTTCATCTCATCGTTGTGCCGCATGTTACTTGGTTTTTTTATTTTATTTGTTATTATTTTCATTTATTATCTGTTTGTTCGTTATTTATATTTGACCCGATTCCATTTTGGAATTTCTTGTGGTGTATGTATTTTGCTGACTAAAGCATACTCTGCTTATATTATCATTTTGCTTTTATTTGTTTATTTTTCTTTGACAGCCATTCAACGTGCAATGGAGTACGTCAAAGAAACTGAATCATGTTATACACTCCCATTGCACAGTTCTTTCAAAGATCATACCAAACGGATCCACTGGATACTTAATGTTATGTTACAACACAAGATACCATAACAATATGCATAAACTACATACAGGGTGGGTAAAAATACATTGTGGACATCCTGTACATCGAAAGGATAACCCCATTCTCCGACTGTTATAGCATAGTGAACAAATGTTTTCTCTTCCTCGTGTGTAAATACTGCTGGTCTTCCACACCTTTGGTGACTATGTTTTCCATGCAGTTTGTTCATAAACGTACTTTTGGCTATATTGTGCTTAGTTGCAGCTTTTGTAATTAAAAGTTTCTTATCTCTAATATCTTCTAATGCCAACAGTAATGTTTCACTAGAATAGGAACTATACTTTCTTGAACCAGGTACTTTTTTGTGTTTCCTACCCATGTTATCTGGAACAAAGAGCCCCACATATGCTTGCAATACTTTGTACTAAACTTTCTTTATAATGCACAAAAAATAAAATAAATGCACAGCACGAAAAATACAAAAAAAATTGACTGTTATGCCTGGGGTAACACTGACCAGTGGTCAAAGTTGCCCCAAAAATCACTGAATAATGCACATATCTGAATATTTTGAATATATTGTTCACTACATGTCAATCGAAAATAAATTGATATCGCAATTATCTAATAGGTTGTTTATGTAATTTACCTGCAATGGATGAATCACCGATAGCGTTCCAATAAAAAGATACAGCTGTATTTAACCACAGTTAAAATACTCACGTAAACAACACTCAGATGTTAATATAAACAGGCGTGCCAACTGCAAAATGTGATATTTCTTACTGCATGTTCAAAACTCAGTGTGCGGTAGGGAAATATTTTTCCCTATGACGATGTAATTAATATTTGTTCCTACATACTTCAGATAGCAAAGGAGTTATTGTTATAAAATGGTCAAAGTATCCATGGCACTCAAAGTATACCCGTTTTACGGAATGTGAAATTAATTAAGGACATTATGATCAATTTGTCAAATTGTATTCTTAGACAAAAAAACAATTAGTAGTGATTGTCTATGACCTGATAATGGTCTGTGATAGCATTAATCACAATCGTTCAGGACGAAGAGTTTTTTGTATTGAGCACTGTTCAAGAAGAGTTTGTTGTATTCAGTACTGTTACATTTTGAGACATTAGGTGACGTAAGTAATATTTAGTGAAACATTTTGGTTTCCAGTGTTTTTTCGTTTTCACATTCCAAAATTTAAAAAATTATAACTGTATTGTATGTTTTGTCTCCTTTTGCTCTCATTTTAATGGCACTGATGAAAGGGAGTGACATACATAATTAAAACCCAATAGATAACATCTATTACATACTGCACATTGCATGACCCCAGCAAATGTCGAACTCTGATCACACTAGATGTAAGGGGAGCAGTCTGTTGACTGCACCACAACACCACTCTTAGCATTGACAATGAGACAGTTACATTAAACATTTGTTGGGTCTCTTCTCTTTACTGTTACCGGTGTGTTTCTAACCATAATGGGGCACTCTTCAACCTGGAGTTTGGTACATCTGCACCATTTGATCACCTCTTGTAGCTGACCCTGTAGTCTGCTGACTGCATAACACACAGCACACACACAAACACATGCACAAACGTTACATAACACTGGCTTGATGACAATAGCTTGCAACATATAAAGGTTGCTGAGAAGTGGCATCGGGTAAATGCACCCTACAAACTATGCTAAATTGAAGATGTTAATTTAGGCATTTGTGTAACCAAATATTTGTAATTTTTTTGAAAAAATGTTACTGCCTTTTGGATTTGGCGAACAATATCTATGACCAAACATAAGAGTATGATATCCAACTCTGATAGCATCCAGAGAATGTTTAAAAACATGAAGAATTTTATGTTTTACAAAATTTTTCTTCTTTTGTCTTTCTGCTACATTCCTTTACACAAATTGAATGTTTACCTGCCTAGTCCACTGTCTCATTCTCATGTTCAAATAATACCTCACAATCTAGGTCATTATCTCTTTATGTTCTGAACATGGAAACACCAACTGACCAGTTTCAATGATCTCGTCTACTTCAAATTTATAAACATCTGCTTTTGTACAATGTTTTTGGAAACAATATTCAACAGTCTGAATTAATTTAAAGAATTTAATGTTTGGGTGAATGAGTTTACCCCGTGTTTTCAAATTTATAATTTGTGCCACCAACTCATTGCTGAAATTTGATGTACTGGCATTCACTGAACTGCAAAGATAGCACTAGCTATTTCTTCTGATCTGCTTGCGTAAATACCCAGTAATATAATTAATAATACGTTCAACAACTGGTGCCAAACTGATGTCATGTTCAATGAGATCGTAAGCTTCCCACTCCCCATTTTAAATTAAACTTGTTAACCTAATTTTTAATGATTCAACTAGTGAAGGTAAATAATTTTTTTTAAAACTTTGCTTCAAATATGATATTTTGATGACAGTTTCTGATGGTGTATTTTCAAACACTGAGTGATTGCTTTTTGCAGTTTAATGATGCAATATACAGACAGCAACTTATAAAGCTGCAATAATGTGGGAGTTGAAGGATGATAATCGCCAGCAGCTTGTCGGATGATGCCAACAAAAAAAAAAACTTGTGAAAGAATGCAAAAGCTGTGTGTAGTAATTAAATAAAAACGTGTTCAAGGAAAATGTAAACAGAAATCCTATAACCACAAAATATTTCCCACTGGTACCTCCTTTCATGTTACAAAGATTAAAGAGTGAAATCTCGATATAAAGAAGGCGAAAAAAGAAACAACTAAAATTTATAGACAATTTTATTAGCTAAAATTTTAATACTTAGTAGTAGATTTTTCGTTAAATTCACTTAGTAATAAGCTACTTTATATTTAGATTTCACTAACATAGGGTTACCAGACACCCTCTTACCTGGCAACATCCTCTTTTCGACTCATGCACTGCTTGGCTGGTTAAGTATAAAATGCTAAACGTCATCTATTTAAAAATGCAGGCAATACGTTATTTGTTATTTTTTGTTACCAACATTATTTTAATTAGTGCCAACTAGCTTTCCGCTAAAATAGTAAAGGTTCTCTTTGTATACAATTGGAAGTATTTTTTCTTTCGCTGGTACGAAAACAAAATATTCTCTCCTCTGAATTTACTTTACGTGGGTTGACAAAAATTTATATTGCAATACAAGTCAAAACATGTTTTTGTTTACAATTGGAGTTACATATTTGTAAGGCCAAATTCCGTAATATACAGGTGTGTATGAACTCCTTTTACACAATTTAAAGGCTGTATTGGGGACCAAGAACGTTAATTTTGCGAAGGACCATACGTGAGATAACATGCCATTCAACCAATAATAAAACACCCATCACATCACTTGTTGACCTTTATTTGCAACACACACCATACACTATCTTCTGGATCAACTTACAAAAAGGGTTCATTGCGGCCAACATAAAACAGTAGGAAAAGAGAAGAGGACTTGAAAGGGAATGAGGGAAGAGGATGTTCACTGATTGATGTATCTAGACAGCTCATAACATCAAGTGAATAGCAAGTAAAACAAGAAGTTACCAGCATAACTGATAAAACTACTTTTCTCAAAGTAGGTGCAAAATAACATTGAAAGTTAAAATCGTTTGTTACATAATTTAGGAATATTTAATGATGCTATTGATTTAGACATATGATACATGGCATTTACTAAAGATAAGTCAGCTTGTTAAGTAATATGCGATTAACCAGTTTAATAAATTCGGTAAAATTTTATCTGACATTTTTTCTATCATAAAGATAAAACGTCGCCTTCTTCAATTTACATATGGTTGAACATAATACACAAAAGTGAAGACAGGTTTGCATACAGTATGTGTACCAAGTTTTATGAAATTCTAAAAAAATATATCCTAAAACTCGTATTTCTATGCTGAGGAATTACATAGATCGCCGTCATTTTGAAATATTGAAGACAGGACGAACGAAATGCACAATATTTAAGTCAACTTGTATGTAGTACACGTATACCAAGTTTTGTAAAATTCTGAAATATATTTCCTTTGTAATACAATGCTACAATATAAAATTGACTGCCATTTTAAAAATATGAACACAGGCTAAGCGAAATAAACAACAGTAAAGTCAACCTTGTATATGGTATATGTGTACAAAGTTGGTTTGAATTCTGAAAAATATTTCCGAAGATCAGTGATACTATGCTAAAAATGAAAAAAATGACCGCCAATTTGAAAATATACACACAGGCTGGACAAAATTCAAAATTTCGAGTAAGAATTGTATGTAGTATTTATGTACCAAGTGTGGTAAAATTATGTACAGTATTTTTTGAGATATGCGATACTATGCTTTATATATAAAAATTGTCGTCATATTGGAAAATGCACACAGATTAAACGAAACACACAACCTTCATCTCAGCTTTTTGTGTAATTTGTAACTAGTACGGTGAAATTCTGAAAAGTATTTATTTACATATGTAGTACTATACTAAAAATTTAAAAATTACCGTCATGTTGAAAATATGCACAGAGGATGAACGAAATACACAATATACAAGTCAGCTGTGTATGTAGTGTGTGTGTACCAAGTTTGGTGATGTTCTGAAAAATATTTAGTAAGATATGTAATACTATGCTATAAATATAAAGATTTGCACCATGTTGAAAATATGCACACCGAATGAACTAATGACGCAATATTAAAGCCAGCTTTGAATGTTGTATATGTGTGCCAAGTTTGGTGAAATTCTGGACTATATTTCCTAAGATAAGTTTTGTGATATTTAGCTAAAAATAAAAAAAATGGTCGCCATTTTGATAATATGCACACATGATAAACGAAATGCATAATATTCTTGCCAGCTTTGTGTGTAGTACATGTGTAAATTCTGAAAATAACTTCCTAAAATGTGTTACAGTATGCTAAATATTAGAATCACTGCCATTTTGAAAATATGATCACAGGATGAACTAAATATACAAAAGTAGAATCAACTGTATATTTAGTATATATGTACCAAGTTTGGAGAAATTCTGAAAAATATTTCCGAACGTGTGTGATACTATGCAAAATATATAAAAATGACCGCCATTTTGAATATGTGTACACAGGATGAACAAAACACACAATAGTCAAGTCAACTTTGTATGTAGTGTATGTGTACCAAGTTTGATAAAAATTCTAAAGTATGGTTCCTTAGCTATCCAGTTTATCCAAAAATTTTAAAATGGCCACCATTTTAAAAATCTGAACATGTCGTAAACGAAGTATTGAAAAGTCAAGTCAGATTACAAATAACTATATGTGTACAAAGTTGGGAGAAATTAGCTCAATTTGTTCAAAAGTTTTAGTGTGTGGGGGGGGGGGGCACAAACACACACGGACACACGCAGGCACACATCTACACATACACACACAGCATATACGCACACAAGACACATAGACAGAAAGGTGATCTCATAAGCCTACTTTTTCCTACGGAAAGTGGGTAGCAGAAGCAGAAGAAGTCTGTATATGATATCTGATATGGCTTGTTTTTACTTGTTGATGGGAACAGTATGTCCACACTACAAGCCTCTGTATTGTGTATTCGTAATACATGCCCTATTAAATTTTGTGGCATTATTTTTTACACCTGGTACAAACATGTATGCCATTTTTTTGGTATCTTTGGCCTGGTACCCATCAATATTTATACTGTGAATAAGAACAAAGAGAGACTACAATTTTAATATGAACTAGTATAAAAGGAACAATGTCAAAATCTTTTAAATGAAAATTAAATCATATCGGACCAAACTTCACAAAAAATTCAAGGAAGAATCTGTGCCTTATCTTATTTTCGTTACGAGCTAAGTGTGTATGTCCATGTCAGACAAATGATTTCAGGCCTCTTGAAAACTTAAGGTACATAAGAAAATGTATTTCTGTTTTTTTAGGATCACAGTGAGGATTAAGGCAAATGGGCTAGAAAATAAAAATTTTCTTTTGCTTATTAAGTCTTGTTTTACAAATGTGTGTATATCCTCCGTTTCATTACAGTAGGAACTCCATTCACATAAACACAGAAGGAAAAAACCTTTTTCGATAATCAGGTGAGGATTCTGATTACGAAAGAATTATAATATTCTTGAAAGGCAGGCATAAAAAAATGGTATAACATAACGGTAACTAACAAAAAAAATTTGCTATGAAATTTTTACTAATACCACACTATTCATCAACCTGTTTAGCAGTACACCACTTATGTTAGTGTACCATGTTGTTTAAATCTGTAAAAAAAATGTCAGTTTTGGTCACAGTTACTGAGTATTTCACTTCAAAGTAGTATGGAGTGTCGAAGAAGTGTTTTTTCACAATTTTGGCCAGAAAATTTTCCTCGCGTATTATCGAAAATCATGACACTCAATAATCTCAGATGATCTAAGATGTTCCAAAATGATCTTTACGACTTTGTTGGCCAATATTTCGGAGACGGGTGAAGACAAAAATGCGCGGTTTGCAGTACAGTGTTCATACACACCTAAAATTTTGGTAGCAATTTAACAATGTTCAGTGTGTGCGCCATTTGTTGCATGCAGGATATCTAATATATATTCTAGTTCCGCCCATATCCGACTTAGCATTTTGTCGTGAACACATTTAATTGCTGATGTTGAGTTCGCAGCTCCTGCAAGTCTTGAACCGGCGTCTGGTAGACCACATCCTTCACAAAGCTCCATAAGTAGTAATCCAGCAGGGTAATGTCTTGGAACCCGGGGAGTGGGGGGCAGGAAATGGGTCCTCCTCTGCCAATCCTGCGACCTGGAAATTTGCTGTCCAAAGCCGACATAACGATCAAGGCCCAGTGAGGAGGAGCACCATCCTGCTGCAGCATGATGTCAGGTTGCAGATCTTCCATCTGTGGAGTTGCAAACTGTTCCAGTATGTCTAGGCAAACAGTCGAGGTTACGGAAGCTTCGTAAAAGAAAAAAAAGACTTAACCACATGGTCGTGAAGCAGACCACACCACACGTTCACCTTTGGACTGCCTCGCACGAATTCCATGCTAAAGTGGCGGTTCTCAGAGTCACATATCCTCACATTGTGGCGGTTCACCTTCCCGGACACATGCTTCTGTAATGTGTAATACCCTCCGAATGTCCGCTAGACTTGGGCGTCTGTTCCGGTTTCCATAAACCATTCGACACATTGCACCATTTGCTGCGGGGGTAAGGGGGTCTCAGATTAACCTGCAAAAACATACACGAAACAAGATTTTAGGTGTTTGTTAACATTGTGCTGCAAACCACACTTTTCTATCTTTCCCCGTCTCCAAAATATTGGCCACCAAAGTTGTAAAAATCATTGTGAAACATCCTGTACTTTTGTACACCTTATATTATTGTTATATTGCATAACCATAGACTGCCTTATTTTTGGAGCACTGATGGCACATAAGAAAAAAATGTTCCTTTCTTCAGTCTGAAAATTGACTGCTTTAACGACCACCCCACTTACGGGTTCTACCTTACATTGCTTTAAGTTATCTTACCTCCAAACTGTCTTGATTGATTTTCCCTGTCAATATGTACTCGAACTGAAACTGTGTCATGTATATAATGCGATCTAATGCAGATGTCAATGCCATGCACAGACTACATGCCGTGTTGTCAGTCAAGAAATTGGAGGTGGAAATATTCCCTTTGTTTTTTTTCTGTCTCCCAGATGTTTTACAATGTCAGAGAATTCGGAAGTATCTGAAATAATATTGTTTTTTTGTGTATATGAGACTTCAATGAATTACAGATATTTTTTGTAACCCTTCAATTTGTATTGTGATAAGAGTAGTTTTTCATGTTTCTATTATTGACCCCATAAGACATTATCAACACTGGGTACATAGTAAATTAACAATTGTATGCAAAACTATTAGACAAGGAAAACAAAAATATGCTCACATAATAGATTACGAAACATTTTATGAAATAAATAATCACAAACATTGTTTACCTTGTAATCATTCGAACTCTGGGAGACTCCTTCAAATACCAATTTTCTGTTCAGAGCATCGTACATGCAATTAATCTGCTCACAAAATGCTATAGTAGAAGAAGCATCTTGTGATTCCGGAATATTATTCTGCTTGTAAAATGCCGGACTTAGTGCAACATAATTACTGATAACCTAAAAATTTAAATCTCATATTAGAACAAAGTACACACATGTACACAATCAAAATTCTTACTTTTACAATTTCAATTTTCATAGGGCCTACCTGTGCTGCGAGTTTGACTCGCATTTTTGATGATACTGTAAGCACCACATGATTATATGTTCCCCAAGGTACTTACTCATATTTCTGTGCAAAACTTCAGAATGTTACCACTTTATTTTCATTCGCAGCGAGCTGGAACAAAATACTATACATGATTTCCTAATGTATGCACTGAAGTAAATAAAATGGGAAGCCTATCATAATTTGTTAAACACAGACAGAAAAGGTAACATAAAAACCTTTTTGTCTGCAAGTTTAGTAAAACAGTACAATGTTGAAGTAAATATATTATATATTAACCTGTAGTTCTTTGTTGTTGTAAAGTCTGTTCCTGTTTTTAAAAAGGAAATTTGGGGTGTCGGAAAATGCAAAAACTATTTTCTAGCACAATCCAAGACATGTTGGAAATAGTTTTTCACATGATCAAGCTGACCAAAAATTCTAAAATTTGTTTACATTTTCCTGTTTGTGGCAGCACCGTCAGATACAAACCCATAAAATTTTGCACCTGCTTTTTCCAACAGTATGACAGCTTTTATAGCCAATTTCGCCAATGTGTTATCACTCACAGTACCTTTTGAAGCAAACACAGCAAACACCAGTTTCAGCCATTCTCACTCTCCTAGAACACACATAAAAATGAAAATGAAATACTTATACTTATCATATGACATGTAAGAAATCTTAAAAAATTATTCATTAGCATACATCATAAAGGCATAGTGAATGGTTTTTGAATGGATCCAATGGCTGTACGTACTTCTCAGCTCATGGGGGAACATAAACACGAGGCCATGATTTGCCTAATGGTTGACATGTTGAGCTCTAGGTCCATCACTGTCAAAGTCTGCAAGACCAGTGTAGGTCAGGTTTTTAGATCACTCAGATTAACTTTCACGGGCACACAGCTCATCCCACAAAAGCAGTCTATGTGTCTTCAATTTTGGTTTTGTCTGAAAATATTTTTAAACAGTCCAAAAAATTTAGGATCAAAACCACATCATGTGTCCACTAATGCTAAATAGCTACGAATTGTTCGTACACATGGCAAAGGTAAAATATTATTTTCTCTTACAAGCTTGTAATGTTTTGGTGATCTAATGTGCAGCACCAAACAAAGCATTATCCAATCTTCAGAATACCTGTTGCCATTTGCATTTTTAGTTTTGGATGTATTTAAAAT
Organism: Medauroidea extradentata; assembly: GCA_003012365.1. NCBI lineage: Eukaryota > Metazoa > Arthropoda > Insecta > Phasmatodea > Phasmatidae > Medauroidea > Medauroidea extradentata. The sequence goes on from PNEQ01005738.1 coordinate 28,333, forward strand.
CTCACTTAGCACTGTGACTTGGTTTGTTGGAAAATTTGAGACTGGCTTTTTTTTGTATTAAAACCTGCTTGTCCAACTTTTCCATTGCATTGCGCAAAGCTTCAAGTTCATTTTTAGTGCTGGACCTTATGCTCGTATTGCAAAACCTTTTGGCGACAACTGGCTTGCCTTTTCCTAATCAAGAGAAGTTTATGTTTTCGAGGACTGAGCTGCACCATAACTTTACGCTCTGAACGCAACAGTTTCCGTAGTTGCCAACATTTAATGTCGGCCATCAGTAATCATTACGTGTCTGTTTGCGAGCAAGGGGTGTGTGGGTAATATAAAAGTAGTAAAATGTATGTAGTCACCGCCAGCTCCAACCTTCTTCGTTTAACTTATGAACAGAAAACTCAAAATTGGCATAAAGTAACAACCCAACATGTCAAGACTATATAAAACTTTAATTTAGTCTGCTCCGTACACTATAATCTCTTGACATCAAATGTTTTGTTGCACGTTTTGCAGCCTGCAACCGTGTTTCGGAAAAATGCTTTTTGAAGCACACTTCTCCTTCCGATGCCGTCTTCATTTTTTAATTAAGTGCAGAAAGAGACGATTGATAATGATGGCCCAAATTCGGTATGATTTTTTCACACAGAACTAAAAATTCGCTCTGTGGAAACATTGCTATGAGGGGCACTCAACACTGCGAACATTACTTTACTTAGGACACTGTATTTCATCTGACTACTTTCATTTTTCAGCTGACTTATCTTCCACCGACTTTCATCAGACCTTGAGCACTTTACAAAGTCGTCTGTGAAATTTTCGAATTGATAGGCTGCAAACTCTTCTTCCAGCCTGTCACACTGACTTTCTTCAATATGTTTTGGAAATAGATGAACAAAATACTCCAAAGAAGAACATGAAACACTTTGACTACGAGAAATGTCAACTACCTCTGCATGTTTTAAGAACTCTTCAGTAAGAGAAAATGTTTTCAAATTGTAAATACAAGCTGCAACATAAATCTCCAGCACAGAAGAAAATACACTTCTAACATCTATATGTTTGACAGTGACTTTTCTTGAAAGTATGTCCTAGTTTTCGCACCAATCACCAGCTCCGAATCAGACTTTTGATTTTTAGCCTTCTGAAATTCAACTTCTCTGATTGAAGTGGCTCCAAGTTGCAAAGCAGATAAACCTCGGAAGTAAGTTCATCAGAAGACCAACAAGTTTTGTTCTCAATATGTGTATAACAGGAGTTCCCTGCTGTAAATACACATTGACCGAGTTAAAATCTGGGAAAACTGACTACAAAAATAGCAGTTCAACTTAGCGATTGGTTCCTGCATTCATGACCTCAACACTGAATGCTGTTTATTTGTTGAATTCACTTTCATAAGAGGAGAGGACCAGCAAAACAACATTTGTAAGGCCTCCCATTGGTCTAGAACACGAATAACACAATCCAGCAAATGTGTACTTATATACTTCAAAATTTTGTGACATTTCAAACCAAAAATTTCCAGGCCAACCTTAAAAATATTCTTCCTCTAAGAGTTATTTTCTAAGTAATAAAATAGTTGCACTAAGAAGTTTTCAACATTTACTGACAGATGAGAGGACGCCTTCTGAGCTGCTGAATGTATTGAATGCCATGAACAGCATTTCTTTACAACTGCAGGGTGATATTCGTTTACAAAGGATATTATTCCTTTTGTTTCACCTAATATTGTGTTTGCATTATCTGAAGAAAATGCTGTGCAGTTTTATCATGGAATGCTGAGAGAAGACAACTCTTTATTGATAACAGAGAAAATCCCTGTGCCTATATTGTCACATGTTTCCAAAACGGATAAAAATACAACTGATAACTGACCTTGAGCTGGGTTGAAAAAAAAAACGACCAAAGATTACAGCTTCACAAAATTGAAATCAGTACTTCCATAAGTTGCCAACGAAAAAGGAACCTGCTGAAAATGGAAACTGTCTTTTTGATTCACCTGCCATGTGATGAACTAATGCAGTCGTCTTATTTTTAGCACAACCGTATTTGGACGCTACCTTTGAATTAGGAAACATAGCCCTGAATAAATTACCTGCGTGGTCGACGACTGATAATGGAATATTATGCTCAACTAGAACTGACGTGAACAACTACTCTGCATTTGTAACGCCAGTCTCGTTTTTATTTACAAAACAAAAAAGACGAAATTTATTAATTGTTTGACTTCACTTGCTAATCTCGGTGTTTCTTGCACACAAAATGTCTTCGGCAGTCGTCCTTACCTCCGTGAACTACTGAATTATCAGTATTGCAGACTTTATAGTATAGTGATTCTTCGACACCAATGAACGTGAAATACATGGCCATTCACTGGAATAAATGTCCCGATATTTTTGTAGCACCGGCGTTCTTTTTCTGGTAGTTTCACTCCGCTAAGAATTACGTTTCGTCGTGTTTTAAACGAGAATATCTCATATTTTATATTGTAGCACTGTTTAAACAACCACCTAACACCATTCACGACTCTTAACCTATAAAATAACATGCAGTATGACGCCATAGCAAACTAAACATAACTGCCATATTAACAGTTAAACACGAAAACAAAACAAGGAATTCGCCAAGACTGCTTGAAAAAATCGCCGCATAACAGTGCTACTACTGTGAGGTATCGATAGGTATCGTGCTACAGCATCAGCGATATCGCTGCAGTGTTCTGTTTGTAAACAAAGAAATATCACGTAAACTGCTTTTTGTGCTTTTTTAAAAATCCATAATACTTTCTTATGGATCCATAATTCCGTAAAACATACCATTAACCTGTAATAATTATGGACAATCCATAATGGTTGGCAGCTATGAGTCTATGATGAAGTGTTAGCTGGATCTTCTTACATTCACTGCAGAAGTCATTTTCAGGCAAAACTAATGTACAATTATTCTGCCCGAAACAACCCGACAAATCTTTCCACAAATAATGATATTCCAAATCTTTTAACTTTTTGGCCAACTTATTTCCTTTACATACCTTAATCTATTGAACAAAATCAAAATATCTTTCAGCTACTTACACGACTTCAAAGACTTCGGCGAAATGCCTAAATGGTCCAGACTTAAAGTATTTCCCATTACAGGATAAGCTACACAGCCACGTTCATCCACACACACTTGTTCGACAAATACAGGAAGTATTTGCTAATCAATCTTCCTTGATATCACCTGGGTATAAAAGATTGCCTTGGGTCCATCGACAGGAACAATTCTAGATCAACTTTCACGTACCTCAATACATTTTGCATCATTGTATAGTTGTTCAAATATTGGTACATTACTGTTACTAGTAAGCAATGTTTCCTGTGTCTCCTCATGACAATTTGGCTCAGAAATAGTGAGTATAACTTTTTTGCTTTTGGGGTGTATTTTTTTTTATTATTTCTCTGCACCACTTTGGTGTCTTTCAGCTGATTTATTTTGGGCAGCTGGGAAATAAGGTCGGCACAGCATTTTCTGAACGTCTTGGTTGTTTTAAGACTGCCTGAAACACAAGCGCACACTAGGGCTATATGCATAGTTCTTGATAGATGACCAAAATTTGACTCCTAAATAGGCCTACTCACATTTTAGTCAAAATTCTTTAACCACAGAGCCTATTGTAAATGTAGGTTTGGTCGTTGTCTTTTTCCTATTGGATTTTGAGTGGTGACCCTACTTTTTTATTTATGAATAGTGCCTCGAAAAGTTCAGTGCATGCTTCTATATTTTGGTTTTATGATTCCAGTTGGTATTTATTACATGACGGCAGTTGTATAAAGCTATTCTGAGCCATTTAGAAAATCCTCCATAACTTGCAACAATGTTTTTGCCCCAGTTACTCTTAAATCATCTAAGAAGATCCCTAAAGGGGCAAACTTGGTTTAAGATGTAAAAATAACCTAATGTTAATTAATAGTACAACACATTCCCAAGCACATTCAGCTCTAGTTTTAAAAGTGAGTAGGGTAAATATTAAAAATATCTACTCATTGTGTACAGGCCAAACTATTGATTTTAGAGATGAACTTAGTTCTTTAACGAAAAGTGTTTCTATTTTAGCTGCAAGTAGTCTTCATTAAAAATATTTCGTTAGACTAGTTTAGGTTCTGTTAAGTTTGGTTAGGTTAGTTTAGGCTAGGTAACTATACTTGTAGCCACTATAGGAACACTTTGCATTAGAAAACTAAAACTCTTAAATCAATAGTTTGGCTGGTACACAATAAGTAGGCCTAGTTATTGTTAATATTTACAGTGAGTTGATGTTATTCTTAAAGCGGCTCTTGTACAGACTACATTTGTGTGTCTTAGGCACGAAATCGATAAAACACCAAGGTTGCTGGCGGCCAGTATAAGTAATACAGTTGCATCTCTGTGCACAAGCCACTCCACTGGTGCATAGAGCTTTGCTAGTATTCATTTTCCCATGGTAATTTATGCGGTGACCATATAATTTTATTTGTGGAAGGTATATTTTAAAGTCCGGTGTGTTTTTCTATTTGTGCGTTCTTTTTTTTTTTTTTCAAATCTGGTTGATGTATTTCCAGTGACAGCATTCTGAAAAAGCCATTTTTTGGCATCGTGGGAGGCCCGAAAATTGTACAGTATTCCGTATTTTTAAACTTATAGCATTGTACATTGATGTGCGTGTTTTTTGTACACAAACCATTTTGATGCATGCTAAGTTGTTTCATCAAATGTTGATTCTTGCCACTTGCTGCAACGTATTTCAGGCACGGGTAGGGAACCCCTTAAGTTTTAAAAGACGGCAGATAGAGGCGGGAAAAAACACAGTGGCAAGAACTGTGAAGAAGTGAAATGGGTTTCGGGAAGGAATTTACAGAAAACTATGTGATGTTGTCAAGGGATTAAAAGGGGATAGGTATTCTCTGCCGCAACAGCCCAATCGCAAGGGGCTGGTTTCAAAAAGCAGGATCAGGCTGATATGGAAATTAACTGTAGACCTAGTGTGATAAGGAAGGAACTGGGATGGGAACCGTTGAGTGACAGGAGGAGAATGGAAATACTGGCCAGGTTGTATAAGGTGATGAATTGTGAGGGAGACAGGTCAGTTTGAGCAGCAATCTAAGGGAACTTCTAAGGGAAAAGGGAACAACAATGGAAAGATTCAGAGAGTGTGGAGGAGAACAGAGAGGGGTAGACAGTCAATACTGGTGAGATTGATGAGGTACTGGGATGCGCTGTGGAAAGAGTTGGTGATTGCGAGGGGAGTCGGAAGGTTAAGGAGGGGACTGGAGGATTGGTACTGTGGGGATGGGGAGGAGTCTACTCGTCACCGAGCGTTAACCCAATTGCGAGTGTAAAATACTAATTATTGTTATAAATTTACAAAGAAACTCTTGATAGAAAATGTGTGATTGATTACTTCCGGCAAATAACAATTTTTTGAGTTCATAACAGGTTGTTAAAATAGCAAAATAGCAAAGACTTACTGTAATATTTCACCTACTTCAGCAATAACTGCTCCAGTACTGTCTTTAAAACCTTCTTGTGTATATCACCAGCCGCAAAGTGTTTTTCACCTGCCATTTCGCTATTTTAATAGTGTACTTTGGAACTATGAAGAACGAGTAATTAGATGTTTTCGAGCCGTAACATTCATTACAGCCTCGCGCCACACATGTGCGAGGCATACTTGATCTTCCAAATAACTCATCATACAAAACAACAATATTGATTCAAAAAGCCTCTGATGCACCCGTATATAATGGATTTGTTTAGATGTCTTTATGTTATACTGCTTTTTAAAAAACATAATTTTATTTTATTTAACAGCCAGTTACATAGAACTGACAAAGTAATACACATAAGTAAATTTACAAATCATAACATTGTACAGCTACATATCTGTAATGTTTATATACATTTTTTTTTAAATTTACAATCCCGATATTTTAACTGAAGTATTTATTTACTTTCTATGACCAATCATTTTATTAAAATAATATTATAGTTTGTTCATATACAAATGTTATTGGTATACATTTACCAACACTGTCTAAATAATAAAAATTGCAATCTCCGTTGTGATTTTAAACAGAGAAAAGGAGTTTCAAAATGACTTCGTCTAATACCCTACCTTACATATTTTCCAGTTACACTTAAATATTTCTGCACGATAAATTTCTGTCACTACAATTTATTCTTCAATGGCTTTAGTTAAGTAGTTAAGAAGGGAGACTGGATTTTAAGTTGTCTGAAAATTCCCAACAATTTAATATTTTGGAAGCTTAGGTAGCAAACATCATTGAAAACATAGTACACTCCTGCTTCTGTGATTAACATTAAGTTATATATACCTGTTCACTTACAAATTCCTAAACATACTTAAAACTAATTTTATCATAGGTAAGTCAATAACAGTCATAATTGCTTGTAAGTTGAGAGAAATACATAATATATTGAATGTTTTCGTGATTTCTAGAAACATCTCTGTATAAAATGAATTTGACACCAAATGCAACTGAACACTGTAAAAACATACAAATAGAAGCAACAATACAATTAAAAGTGCTCTCTACATCATAGTAAGTCAACATAAAACTTAAAATAAAAATAATTTAGCTAAAAGTATTGCATAATGTTATTAACATGTATTTCACATATGTTGTAAGACATAAAATTCATATGACAAATTCTTAAAGTAAAAGTCTATTCATTGAAAAAAAAAATACTGCTGAGTTCTTGATTTATATTGGGGCAATGCTTCTGAAAATATATAACTTGAATACATTAATGAAAATTTTGTTAAATGAAATGGACATGTACATCAACCAACATGAATATATACAACTTGATGACATTGTCAAAGATAAAAAAAAATAGTATATAACAGAAAGCAAAATTGTGTCGGTAACTGACACTAATTTGAATTTGCACTTTCTTCATTTGAAAAATTAACCATAGGGCAGAGCCTATTGGCACCACAGTAGGTTGTGGGACAGATTCTAGTGGAGCGCAGCTCCCACAGTTAACGAGCAAACAGCAAACTACCTCTACCATTTTACTTTTAACATGATCACGGTCTAAGAGGAAGATGTCTTGACCCTGCCTATGCTATCTAGCAAGAGAAAGTGGCCCTCTTTTTGTCGCCGAACGCGAGTTGTAATTTGGGGGAAGATTTGTCTTGTTTACATTTGGTGGTGTTACAATTTTTGCAATTAATATAAAATTTTGTTAATATGGTAAGCTGATATAGTAGATATATGTTTCGCGTTCACAAATGCATTGGCATGTACTACTGTTTTAGTAAATATATTTGAAAAAAAATCTACTATTTCCTGCCCTACAAAATTTTAGAATCGTTGCAATATGTCTCTACATGTAAAAGATTGATAAACTAAATTTTATGGTTGAAAAAAAATGTTCCTATACAACTTATTTTTTTTGTTCTATATAATAAACACAGTTCTGATAACTTAACATTTTAAGCTAAGCCAACTACAAAACAAGACAAATCTTCCACTAAATTACTACTAGTGCTCGGCGACAAAAATGGAGTCACATTTTATTCATCAGTGTCTTCATAGACTGTGAAAATGATGCAACAGTAACAAAATTTGTGGTGAAATTGCAAAACATTGCTTTTACACTATAGTTCATTTGTAGGATTTTTATTTTTGTTACCCTGCTTTAATCACTTTTGGCAAAATGAAACAAACAAACATACATACATTTTGCTGCTGTATGCTTACCATTAGGCTGTGTAACATTTTTCGTGACAAATGTTTGCATGTATACTAAGTTTTTGCTATATCTTTATTCTGTTCCACAGAGAATGAGCATGTGATTGTGGGGACGGGTAGACTGACGTAGAAGGGGACAGAATGACCACCTTGTCCATTGGTAATCACATACTAGCATGATATTTTGAAGCAACTCATATGACAGAACCAGTAAATTACTCAGCAGTATGTAAACAATTTAACCATACAAAATATACAATATCATGTAATATTCGAGATTTGTTTCATAAACACTGAAACAAAATGTGTGATGCACCAATTAAGTAGAATGGAATATGTACTTTAAATCCAATGGTTCAACAGCATTTTGTACATATCATAACATCAATACAAATCATAACATTGTACAGATACATACCTATAACATTTATAAAATACTTTTTTTAAATATACAATCCCAATATTTTAACTGAAGTATTTAGTTGCTTTCTATTTACTACACGTTCGTTCCCCTGGAAAATCAAATTACTTGAATTAAAAAGGAATAACTTTAACTACTTAGTAATTTAAATGACAAGAAGTTACTTTTTTGCAACAAAATTCATTTCAATTTTTGTAGCTAATGTCAAACACTAAGTAAGGCGTTTAAGTAATACAGCCGCAAGTATGGAATTATGGTGGGGAAATGCTGTCTGAACACTTAGTATCTTAAATATTGGAGCTGGTTCCTTCTTTTTATTAGATGATGCATTCAAATTGCCTGTAAATATTTCTATTTTGTATGAAAGAATTGTTTGAAGCAAAGAAATGTGTCTGTATACAATTAAAATCTTAAATACAAAATATAGCAGATTGCGCACTAAACAGACTACAGTACATACAAACTTATTACAAAAGTTTTATAAATTCCTTTGCATTTCTGTATGCTTTTTACATTAACACGCTGGTTTGCATCCTTGATGGTCTTTTTCAATCTTTTGCATTCAGTATTAATGAACAATCGTGTAAGAGTACTGAATAGGTAGCCAGTCATAAGTTCCTTATGACGTTACACTTTATTCGCTGTGTATCACATGTCATTAATATTGTTTTCGTAAGAAATTTAATGTTCAAATCACGTAGAAGGCTATCCCGCACAACAGTGGTTGTAAAAATTTCAGATGCACTAATTACAGTCTCAACAAGGTCTGGAGATGCAAACAGAGAGCCTTCTCGCTACTGTTTTTATACAGTAAATGTACGTACCACGCACGGTTCTGGTACTGTAAATGTGGCAGATCAATCAATATAATTCACTACATTTTGAATTTTTTTTTAAAACATAACCTGCAACATAGTGAAGAGATTGATATTGAGTCTTACAAAGTCTGCTTTCTGAATCGCAGTCTGCTTCACTTATTTCCTCTCAGATGTGAAACAGACTCAGGTCAGTGTGACATAAAGACTGTGATATCTTCTGTGGAGTTGCTTCATAATCATCTGCAGATGACTCAGTAGTGCAAATCAAATACCTTAAGTTACCGAGGAGTTTGCCATCACTTTTACAGTTCGCACCACGACTACGGGAAGAGTTGAATCTTGTGACTATTGCAGTTATTAATGCTGAAACTGTATGACTACATAAGGGGTTTGTGTTTGTAACACCATGTTGCCTTATAGTTGAGAATAAATTCTTAAGCAATTCCTCCCCCGTGTGGTGGCGGGGTAGAATACCACCACAGCCAACCCGTGCTTGTCGTAAGAGGCGACTAATCGGGTTGCGGTCGGGACATGAAACTTGTACGGACCTTCATTTCATTTTTCTTCCTTCACCTTCTACTTTCTCATCGCCCGTTCTCTTTCAATCTCACCAGGTCCTACCTTATCTTCCTTCTCTTTATCATCGTCTCAGGCCGGGGCGGTGTTCTTCCTAATGAGGTCCTATCCTCGCTCATGAGTGCTGCCACCGAATTGTGTGACCCTACGGGGTGTCTACATTAGTGACGATTTAGCTAATCCTACTCACTGGCCCAGCAGGCAAATCCAGGTGTTGAGCCCGTATCCACGTACATGTACACCCACACAGCACTTACTGGTGCCGTCCTAGCAGGAGGGGTTGTCAAGGCCGATATGCCCTTGCACCCAAACTCGCTGGGACGACGTGTTACCATTGTACGGAGAAGGCCAGTGTAATCGACCACAAGTCCCCTGAAATGGCACCAAAGTGTGTTCTCTATAGTAGGGAACCTGGGATGTTTTCCCAGGTAGGGGAATAAAACTCGCCTCGCTCAGGATGTACGATTTGTCCCTGATTTGCCCTGGTGTACACTTCGGTGTACTACTGGGGCAGTAATTTGCAGTGAATAGCTGCGAAGGGTAGCTGCTCCTATGTACTGCTTAGATCTGGGCGAGGTAGGTCCCCATTCCAATGGCACAAACTGAGAGGTGTTTTGACTGCTGGCTTCTATTTTTCTTCCCCAACCCCCGAATGGCACGTTGAGTCTCACAGTTCTCACAAGGGGGGGGGGGCATCCGTATTAATGATTTGGAATTTGTCTGTGAAAAGAAGTTGCCGACCCCTCTGTTTTTGGTAGTGAAAGGCCTCGAAGGGCACACATACGAAAGAGTGTCACCTTTGGAGTTGCAAAAAGTTATTGATGGTGCAGCTGGTGATGCAGTCAAAGACTGCAAAAAAATAGGAATGAACTTCTGATCAATTTATCAAATGCTGCCCAGTCACGAGGGCTGCAGGTAATGGATGTTTTCAACGGGGCAACTAAGAAGTTCCCTGTTGAAGTAACGCCCTATGTAGCGCTGAATTTGAGTGAGGGTGTCATTTGGTGTCCCTATCTGATCGACGTCCCAGATTCAGAATTATTGCAGGAACTCCGGGCACAGTGCATCACACATGTCTGTCGAGTTACAAAAAATCTGATGGTTTACTAGTTCCACCTGATACTTTCTTCGTCAGTTAAAGTCTTACCAGTAACTCTGAATATCGGTTACTTAAATGTTCGTGTAAAACAGTTTACTCTTTCTCCACTACGCTCTAGCAACTGTCAGAGGTACGACCATTCGACGGCCAGTTGCAAATCATCACAATATGCCTTGTACATCTGTAAAAAGAGAAACGCAGCAAAGCACAGACAAGTGTCAACTGTCAAGGAAAACACACGGTGTGGTCGAAGGAATGCTCGGTTTTGAAGAGGAGCGGAGTATTCAGGCGATCTGAACAATTGTTGAAGCACGGAATAGGTTTAAATTCCAACAAGGCCTTCGGCCTACTGTTACGTACAGTACTGTCGCCAGCACTCGACGACAGATGAAGGATGTGTGTACCCAGACTGTCGATGTGGCTAAACAGACAGAGGATTCTGTCGTTGCATAAGAGCCACAAAAGGTCCCGACGATACGGACCACGACAGTCGGAACGCAGGCCAGCCCCAACTAGAATCATCCTGTTAAACCTGCTTCTGTAAAACTCCGCCGAAAGGCACCAATAAAACATAATGCTTAAGTCGATACATCACCGCCTCAGGAGAGTTTTGTCAAGACAACAACACCCCCGGGTATTTCTACTGCTCCGTCTACGAGCAGTAAGACTGCTATCGCTTCACCGCCTCGTAAACCTGCCCCTGAGGTGTCAGAGTAAGATATGAAGGTGGATTATGCTCCTGATGGCAATAATGACTCAGAATTCTTCAAACAAGTTCTAAGTAGACATAAGGGGGAAATAAAGAAGTAAAGGCTACCCTCTCTTTCTCATATTATTCATGTCGCTTCTTCAATGTGATTGCCGAGGTTACTTTAGCTGCCATGCAGAACTAAGGCAACTGATTGCATCACTGTCCCCATCGGTCATTTGCCTTCGAGAAACATATTTCTTCCGGCCGACGAATGATGTCTCTTTACGAGGCTACACATTCTACCGCAAAGATTATACAGTTATTGATCGGGCATGCGGTGGTGTGTGTAAAATGGTCAGTGATGCAATCTATCATGGAGCATTTTGGGGTCCAGGTCATCTTCCTGTAGACTCCTAGCCATGTCGGCATTCACGGCAATTATGTGGTAGACGCGGCAGCTAAGGAAACATGCAGCCTTCCACTCTGTGACCTTCGTGTCCCTTTGTGTGATGTGCTGCATGCGGTCCGTACTGTGGTTGGGATTCCTGGCTGAGGGAATGGCATGCCATCTCTCTTGCAAACAAACTTCGGACCCTTACTGACTCAGCTGTCCCCAAGCATCCCACTTTATTAACAAGACAGGAGGATATTCTCCTGACATGTCTTCGGATCGGACACACTCGCGCTACGCACAGGCACTTGCTTTGTTCTGATTCTCCTCCTATTTGTGATGTCTGTGACACTCCATTAACTGTGAAGCACATTCTGTTGGAGTGCCACAGATATGACCAGGCCCGTCGTACTTTTAATCTTGCTGACGACCTCAGGGTAATCTTGCATGTGGAGAGAGCTCGTCTGTGAGCAGCATGCTCTCCTTTTTATGTGCGACGGGTCTTTTTAGTTTTTTGTGAATTATTATTATTTTTTTTGTGTTATTTTGTATGCTTTTTTTAATGTCTTTTAATTAGTTAATGCACTCTGACACATTTTTTCTGTTTTAACTCCTGTGGAGTTAGTGTATTTTGTTTGACTTCGTGTATTTGTTGTTGACTGTGTATTGCCTCCTATGGAGGCTTTGTTTTTGTTTTTTATGTGCTATCTGTTGGCGCTAATGACCCATGTGTCGTGCGGCCCCTTACACACACACACACACACTCACTCACGCAAACGAGTCCTGATTACGCTTCTGAAGCTTCGAAAAAAAAAAAAAAAAACGAAAAAATTGGGAAAATAACGGGAAAATTTCGTTTTTTTTTGCCTTTGATGTGAAAATTAGAAAAATTTGATTTTTTCATCAAGGTGAAAAATTACAGAAATTGAAAAAAAAAATCCAATAAAACGATCATACAGTTTCTGTATTTCAAATCTGGGTGGTGGTAAATGAATTAACATTCGGGCCTATTTGCCAATACTTATAGCACCCTACTACGACATTGAAATAATCAGTAGGCCTAAACGTAACATAAAACTTAGTACAGAAAAATATACAATGTGCACATGAATTAACCATAAATAGTTATCGTACTCATTCGTACCCAACTTACAGTCTCTGTCAAGAAAACAGTTTAGATTACAACAAAAAAACTCTTGTAGTTCAAATTCACAAGTAACACACTAAGATAATTATTAATTATATTGCTGCGTGCATCAATTGGCTAAATAGAGAACTTTGCTGTTGTTTTACATTACTTTATGATTTGCCATTTTCTTCTTGTGGAACTTACAATTGTATGATATATTTCCACATTCCTACGCTTTGCCAGTAAGTAAATGTTCAGAATGAATCAGACAGGCCAATTCTCAACGTTTCTCCTTACTTCACTGACCTTATATAAGTTACTATATATTGTTAAGCCACCACAGGTTTAGTATAATTTCACAATGATTTTTAAGAATGGTTTCCAATTTTTCCAGAAAATTTGGAAAAAAACCTGATGTTTTCCTGTTTTTTTCTTTTCACCAATTTTTCTGGAAATTTTAGAACCATAGTCCTGATTAATCTGCCTAAGATTAATAACTTTCATTCCATTTTCGTGAAGATGCCGCCACAAACACTGTGTAGAGGGTAGCGTAGACATGAAACCTTGAACACGACACCAATTGGTGAAATCTGTCTTCTCTGATGCAGGAGAGACTTCTGTATCACCAGAGCGGAAAAAGCGCATTTCTAATAATTCTTGTACTTACCCCAAATTTCAATGTGACCACTTGTAACTGTTAATATTTTTCTTCTGGCCTTTTGTTTGTCTTTCTTAGCAGGGCCATTACATGCATCGAGCAGCCTATCCAAATCGTTGATCCCGTCTGCTGTCTGCTTTGCACCAACAATATCACTAGTTGATCCGGCATAGCTACTACAGTATTCCACTGTTCTCAGAGCAGCAGCTGTTTATTGACTAAATTTCTGAGCTGCGCTTTTTACCTTCATTTTTTCTTTCCCTGTTGGGTTCAAGTGAAGGTCTGTTAAAACGACGAGTCTTGAAAAGATATTGTTCTAACATGGCAAAGATATTAAGTTGCTCCATCGTGCCTGTTTTTTCATCCAACATCATTGTATTATATATGAAATTGTTTCTGAAGGACTTGATAAGAAGAGGAACATGTCATACAGAATGTAGTTACTTTGCCCATCCACTTCAAATAATTACGCAGGTAGAACACTTAATGTTTTCCTTTTCAAGTTCTCCATGGCTGTGTAATTGGTTGCACCTTGATCGCAAACTGTTACCAAGACAAGGAATCAAGATGGCTGTAGCGATCTAATAACGTCCACTCCTCTTTAGTATGTGTGGGAGTTGTTCCCTTGCTAAAGTAAAATGCAACAGGTAGCTTGTAGCGGCAGACCAGACCTTGCACAATAAATACCAGTGCATGGTTAGAAACCTCTCCAGTATGTCCATGTGGACCGAAATCAACAGAACCTTCTACAAATCCTGCACTGTCATTACAGATCAATCGTTTTTGTACAGCAATTTCATCGAACATAAAAATACAAGTTTGGTCAATGTCTTTCATTGACAACAGAGACTTCTGGATGTGTGTAATTGTCTGGGTATGTATGCCTCGTTTTAGAACAATGTTTGAAAGAACTTTCTGAAGAACTCTTACAGAAGGAAGCAAAATTAATGTCTATAGATACCTGTATGCGCATGGACTCCTTTTGTAAATTGAAAGTCCACTTAGTTTGTCCATCTTGTTCCATCGTCGTCCCTTAACCTTTCTGTCATAATTCAATGTGTTACTTTGCAAAATCTTCCTCAAACGTACTGACTTTACAAACCTCATAATCAGTTCCATTTTACTCTCTACAGTCAGCCGTTTCAATTTAAATACAAAGTAATTTAAAAATGTATACTCTACGTTTATTTTTCAACTAACTTTAAAAACTTTTGAGAATGCTGATTTTGTCTCGAGAATCTTTTTTATATTGTCCAAGAACAGTGACTGTACTAGTGCATATGTCTAAGGACCAAGAGCTGACTTCCTTACATATCTCAAGAAAATTCAACTTTACCATCAACTCTGAATTGGAATTGGAAATAGTTCCAGCTGATTCAAATTACTGTCCACACAAAAACAATGTATACAATACATCCAACTCAACAAGTTTTCCACTACGCTAAGGCTGCCACTACACTAAGGCTGCCACTACACTAAGGCTGCCACCTACCTGCATTGTGAACAGTGTTGCGGCGTGACAGCAATACTCTTCTTTCTAAGAAACTACTAAATGTGTTACACATTGTAATAGCCACATTTCCATTGATTCAGTGCATATATTTTGATAAAGTATAGTTATGACCCGAAATTACTGTAAAACGGTGTGATTATAAACATTGGGGTGAATAGTAACACAACTTTAAAGCTACATTTTTGCTATTAATTCGGTTTTAAAATTCTGTTCTTAGGTAGGCAAGTTAAAACAGTTTACAAGCAGTAGTTTTATAGAAATTATAATTTTTTAAAGCAAAAGGTGTCAGATAGGAGTTTATTTCTATTTTTTTTTTTTTGCTATTCACACAAGTGTTTCTTATCACCCCTACTTTAATTTGTTGTTTAAACAATTTCTTTACATTATCTTTTAAAATCAAATATCATATGAGTCTGACTTGTTTAAAAATAAGAATCTTCAAACAAATATATACTTTAGTATTGGGTACTATTTTACCACAGTTTTACACATGCGACTTGCAGAAACCTATCCTAATAAAAAACTAGCAAGAAAAAAGCATATCACTTGCCTCCTGATCATGCTTGTATGTAGGTCAAGAGCTGTTAAATAGTAATAGCAATAGCACTGAGAATTTAGCCTTTTGTAAACACTCGCGCTTTTAGTAAAGGAGCTAGTTATTTTCCTTATAAAAACTTATTCTACCAACATTAATTTCTAGTTATATGAGAGAGCTGGACAAAATAAGCCTTTATTTGTAATTTAAGCGTACATGAGTCATGTTAAATGTCAACAGAAACAACTGAGAAATTAAATACACTTGATTAATGTTAAGTTGCAGTTTTGAAAAGAGGTTCAGTTCCAGGGTTCAGGGTAAGTTAAATTTAAAGATAAACTATTAAAAATATAAATTGTGTTACTATAGTTGATATTTATTAGAAATTATATCAGGTGAGAACAGCTTCCTTGTCTTTCCCGTCCGCAGCTCTGCTCTGCCACCATCTAGCACATGGCCAGTCGTGTCATGAGTCAGGAAGATCAAGCAGGTCGCTACCCTACCCAAGTTGTCGGGCTGTGCAGCTGGCAACATTGTATTTGCAAGGCGCCACCCTCCTGAGTGACAATATCGGGTCCTACTGCAGACATGCCGATACTCCCTACCCCTCCCTCTCGCCCCTTCCTTTAGCCTTTGTATTTAGAGATATCTTCCCCAAAGCAAACCAGCCAACTGCTGGTATTTGAGAGTTCTGACCTTAGAACGAAGCACTAGACAGACAGATACTTTGACTATGAAGCGCGACGTGATGTGTATGATATCCTAAAGCTCAATATCATTAATCTGACGTGTTGCATAATGTCTGAATGTACTAACATAATCTATAATAACCATACTATGTCTTTATGTGATTGTTTTTCTCAAACTTTGTAAATACACAGTTTAAATAAGAAAATAGAAATGTCTCGTTCAATGCCTGTACATCAGTGCCAATATGCAAACTTTTATTTGCATTATTTGTTGCAATTAAACGAATTAAATCAAACAACTCGGCATCAAAGCACACAAGAAGGCCTCACAATAGTTGTATACTTGTTTCGGACTGAAATATCAACATACATCCATGTGACTAGCTTCCGGAATACCATAAAAATATTTAAAAACAAGTAAAAATTATATTTAAAAAACTAATAAAAATTATTTAGTGCCAAATTAGTCAACATCAAAGAATTAAGTGTTGTTCCAGCATGAATAGATGCTTCTTATTCAATTTTTACAATCACATCTTAATTTTCCCTTCTTAAGACCCTCTTAACCAGCACATTTAAGGGCGCGGTCTACCGCAATTTTCATCACCATTATTTTATTTCTTATTTGCACCAGACATTTTTTCTTATTTTGGACACACAATGTGACTAAATTTGGCTCTTATGAAATTTTTTTGACTCTCATAGTTTTCGCGTAATGGCTTGTTAAAGTCATATTTTGCATGTTTCCGTTTTAACGACCACACTAAAACCAACTGATATACCAAACTCAATAAAATCACAGTGGATTAAGACATTTAAGGCTACAATGACATGCTCATAAAAATAAATAATAAACATTATTTGAATTTTAAAAAGTGCTGAAACTCAAAATTAAAATTTAAAAAATTCAATATTTTTTTTTAAAATACAAATAATTTTTTCTTTAATTTGAAGAGCATGTCATTCTAGTCTGCAATGTCTTTATACACTGTGATTTTTTTGAGTTTGGTATATCAGTTGGTTTTAGTGTGGTCGTTAAAACGGAAACATGCAAAATATGACTTAAACAAGCCATTACGCAAAAACTATGTCAGATAAAAAAATTTCATAAGAGTCAAATTTAGTCACATTTTGTGTCTAAAATAAGAAAAAAAATGTCTGGTGCAAATAAAAAATAAAATAATGGTAATGAAAATTGTGGTAGACCGCGCCCTTAAAGAACGTTTTTTGTTAAAATTTCAATATATCATTTTTTATTCCATATCAATGCCTACATTGTCCTGTAAGTGCCAATGATTTTTCACTCTTGCATGCAAACATTTTTTTAACACAAAAATGTTTTAAAATAATCAATTTACTGTACAGTGCAGTTGAAATGCCAAAACAAATAACTTTTCAGTATTAACCTTTGGCAAGAGGACATTTCTGCTTCTTCATTGTAACTAAGTTTTTATCCTCACTTTAATTCATTTTGCATTTTTGAGAGGAAGAACCACTTTCGGCTGGTGTTATCACCTCTTAAATAATAAGATTAGTTTATGTTTTTCAGATGTAGATCAATAACATCTTCACACTACCTGTTGATTTTATTAAAATAAAATTTAACCTTTATGAAGTATGTTTTTCATAGCATTCTCGGGACAATAGTAAAGCAGACATGTGTAGGCCAACACTCTTGAGTGAAATTAATTATTTGTATTAATTTGCTGTATGAAGTTGGTGGAATTTTCAAAAATTCTTAGCTAAAAATTTACATATTTAAACTATGTAAACTTGAGTAGTGTGTAGTTCATAACTTCCAATCATCCTATCCCACCTGATGTAATAGATAAACATATGTATTTTGACAGAGTTTGACTAACTAGAGTTAATGTGCTATGCTTACCTACCAATTTTACATTAAGATATATTGTTGACACATACACTTTCCATTTAACAGCAGAATCCTAAAATTAAACAATAAGTGAAACGTAGATATTAAAATACGTATTAAATTTGTCTTAAATTTTATTGCTGAGAACATGTTACTTTTTCACATTGTGAATTTGATAAAATATTCAACAAACCCAACATTAAATATAACTCACGTTCGGCAAGTCAAAATATTTATGTCAGTTATAAATGCCACAGGCATTTCTGTTTCTCCTAAATAAAATTCTGTACACAGATACTTGCTTTATGGAAATGGTTGCATTGGGATCATGACACGATGCTGAGAGAAACATGACTGGTTTATTTTTATATCTGTGATTTATGGTAATTTATTATAATTTATGGCTATTGCTCTGATTAATTAATGTGGCAAACATATGACGTGTTAAAAACATTTATTAAAACCAATAGTACAAAATTAAGTACAACTCAGGCGTATAAAAATCAGTACGCAGACAACATTGTTCTTTCTAGATCACTGAATAATATGTAAAATACTGCTGACAAGGTTTATGACAAAGTAAATGAGCAGTTTATTTATATTTATTTTGTGCTTCACATTACTTGTTAAAATAAACTTCCTAATTTAGTAGGCCTTTATTTTAGACCTGTCAAATTTATTTGAAAAAATCTCACATGAAGGACCTAAAAATGTAAGTGTTTCACATTTCCAACAAATAAGACCTCTGTATTTGTGTAGCAATTTAAAAACATTCATAGTTCCAAATACAATATATCACTATAAAATAAAGGTATTGCAAATATTTCAAACATAATAAATTTTATAAAAGTAATAACTGTTTCATAATACATTCAGTCCATGTTGATTTTTAAGCCTACTTACAATATTAATTATGAAGTAATTTGTTTGACTCATTCAATTAATAGAATACTTTACTTGTCTCTTGATGCAAAACAAACAGTACCAGTAGTACATCGGAACGTAATGTAATTTAAGTACGTAGGCCTACTTTTACATTATATCACAATAATAGCTAATAATGCCAGACTTGTCAGTAATCATATCACAATTCCACAACTGGTGATGTGTCATCTATAAGAAGCTGCAGCTCATAACAGGCTGTTGGCATCTGTAGTACAGAAGATGAGTCTCTGGTAAACATCCTCTTCTATTTTTTTGGTGAAATTATATTTGTTAAGTCTTATAATCCGCATAGTAGACCCTCAGGGTCCTGACAATGCTTTTCTTGAAACAGTTCAATTATCTTTGTAACACAACACAAGAAATAATGTGTATAGTGATGACTTATATTATTCGACTGTGTTAACTGGAAGAAAAAACTATGAAAACATAAAGTTAAAATTGAGATCATTCACCGAAAGCATACCTATTTTTATTCAATTCACACCTTACAGTTTTTATACAAATATTGAAGATGACAATAAATAAGCTGGAGAATTAAACATGCTCAAGCTTAGAGTGTAAATCACATTAATCTACCCTGACTCTCTGTAAAACACTAACTTAGGCATACTTGAAGTGATAAATTTGTACAGTATGTAAGAATACAAAAATACACATTCAGGGAGAGGCTAGTAATCCAAAATAGTGTAGAGGTGATGGAAGGAAAGAAATTACAAGAGTACCAACACTCTTTTAGAAGTTACTCGTGCGAGATGCAGCTGAGAAGGCTACTAGAAAATTTAATACAGATGGTTGACCAGGGGAACCAGGTGGATGCCTGTTTCATACGTTTAGATACGGCCTTTGGTAAGGTTCCTCATGTAATACCGATGAAGAAAGAGTTCCATCTATTGGAGGACAAGGGGGTGGTTGGCAGGACAGGAAACTTCCTGTAGGGATGAAAGAGGGGCTGAAAGTGGGGAAGTCTTTATCAGAGGAAGGCAGTTCTGCAGGGTAGTGTGCTGGGCTCTGTTTTTGGCATCATGGTAAATGATCTGGCAGCAATGGTGACTGGTAAAGTGAGGTTGTTTGCAAATTATTGTGTATTACGGAGAGAAATAAAATAAGAATAAATGTTAGGAAGACAAAGACAGTAAGGTTCACAAGGATGAGGGAGAGACAAGAAGCCAAGCATAAATGACGGGCATGAGATAAGGGAAGCTACTGAATATAAGTACCTGGGGGTGATAATTTTGATGTAGGAAACAAACTGAGAGATTACCGACAGAATGAGAGGGGCAGTACCTATGCTTGTGAGAACAGTCAAGGGGTGCAATGTTTTGAGGGAGGAGTTGGTGACGTTAAGAGGGTGAGGCAAACCCGGAGGGTGAGGAGAGGGAGGTTTAGTGAATATTTCGAAGGTGTTTGCAACCGGTCGAGGGCCCATTCGCAAGCCTACATGTACTGTAAGCTGCGTAACACTAACACAACTTAAAAAATATCTGCTTAGCCTAAAAAATTGTCCCTTCAGTTAATTGTGTTTCCACTTCCGTGACAAATTTTGAAAATGACTGGTTTAACACTGTAGACATGTCTATCTTTTTTATTAAGTTTCATGACGATTTTACTCAATATAAGTTGGGCATAATCAAAATTCAGTTTCAGGATTGACATAGATCTGTTTGTGTAAATTCTGAAAACTACCCGTCACAGTCTATTTCATACTAAAAAATCGCTTTATTTCACTAAAATAAAATTATTAAAAAAATATGTTACTTAACTTACCTGGTATCAGTTTGCCGACACATTTCCACATTTTGTGTCCAGTGTGCATTTACTTAAAAAAAAAAGAAACGTAGAGACGGGAATTAATATATTTTTTTATCACATTTACTTGACGATATGTAAGTAGCCTAAAAATTAAAGTTGGTTCGTACAAACATTCGTCACTTCTCACTTGCACAACCCCAGTTATAGCCACAGCATAACATTGTATAATATTACAAATCATATAATTACCGCATAAATATATACACGATGAATTAGTTGATACGACATACAGCTCCTCGTGCTAAATATTTCTATAAAAATGCCACGCCCACTGCATTGCTATAAATGTAAACAAGTGTACGAGATATGGCTCGCGCAGCTTTTCCGACGATTCACGAACTTCACATTCGGATTTCCTCGGCCTTGTCGAGAACTTTATGTGAGAAGAGTCAGACCCAACAACTCAACTCAGAGAAAAGAAACAAAGGAAAAAAATTGATGCAAAACTAAAATTACAATACAAAAAATCACTGAGTAAATCGCAAACCGAACTGAAATTAATTCAATAAAATTATTACTATTTTAAAATAAAAGTTAAGTATGAGTAGAAATGGATGGGTGGTCTGCAAAATAATCTGATCTTAATAGTTACTATAAAATTGCTGCAGGCAACATCAAACAAGAAACAAAACTACGATGTGTATTAAGTAAATTCAAAGTCAATAATAATAATAATAATCTCCTAGTTAAAATATGTTAACTAATATTACAATAAATTAAAATTGTATTCGTTACAGAATGCCCCCTCTGATGATGATAACAAATTTACATCTTGAATTACAGTTTGTTACTCAGTCAGCATGAAAAAAAAAACATTTCAATCAAGTTGTTAGGCCTATATACATCAAAGAAAACATTAAAATTATTTCTCAATAAAACTGAAAGAAAAGAAACATAAACACTCAACGACCACTATAGATACCACTGCTAGTGTCTCCATAAAATTTAAAGTTACACAATGTGTATATACATCACAAAGATCACAATATTATCATTGAAATAGCATATGAAATGTATCTGGCTATGTAATGTAGGCCACTGCGTGTTGACGACGGAGGTGCACAAGCATTAGAGAGACTCCTGCCATTGGTCAGTTTTTAGTGTGTTTTCAATCCTGTTGGTCGGTTCGTTGTCTATGGTCGGATTGTGTAGTAAACTCTCCGGCTTGCAACTCTCCATTGCAGTGGATAACATCATCCACAGTGTCTTTAAGTCGTGTAATACCGTAAAATTAGTTTATCTTCCGTGAAGAAACATTAGGAGACGTGTTTACACTAATCTACTCAGACTTTACTCATGCAGCACTATGCAGTGTTAGAATTTTTAAAAGTTTTTATATAGCAATTGGTGTCTCTTATAACTTGGTTCACTCATTTAAAGTTTTAATATTTATATTTAAAATGTCGATAGCATTATTAGTTATGGAAATAGGGTATGTCACCGAGTTCCTAGACCAAATTATGTTATAGTTTGGCAACGATATGTTTATCACAAAATTAATTCACTGATAAGTGATGTAAAATCAGTTAATTTCTTTAATTAAATATTTATTTGTATAATGTTAAATATTTAAAAAGTGAAATGGATGGTGTGTACATCTCAATTCTACACCATTATTATATTTTACACTTAGTTTTCCTTCGTACATTGACATAATAGTTCTTATTCGTCGTTTTAAACTGACGTCCCTAAGCTAGACAGTATCTAATGGAGTCTCGGGAGGAATTTTGATCACCTAATTTTCCTCATCATCCAGGATAACTCCTAAGAGATCAACAATGATCTACTCTTGTGCAACGAAGAAAGAAAATGACAGAACATAAAACATAAATTACATAGTAACGATCAACATAAATATAGAAGAGGATATACAAACAACACTACTATTGTATAATCTTATGCAACATGTGAAAAAGTGAGAGAAGAATCCTTTGGTCAAATAAATGAAAATCATTAATAGGCTTTAATAAAATAGTTCTCTTCGTACCGCATTATTGGATTAACCTTACGAGGGTCGCAGTGTTCAAAGTACACATACATTGCTATGTTTTCTTGAGGCCTTTTACACTTGTTAAAAAAAATTGCTTATATGTTGTGCATAGAGATAAATTAACCAAGGCCATGTTCATAAGGATGTTATTTTCTCATTCACGTAATATTCGAGAGTCAGGAGGCTCGTAAAACATAGACCATTTTCTTTCAGGACATTGTGTCATAGTTGAAGAAACTTTGCAAGTTATACTAATCTTAAAATGCAAACTTATCAGTTCGGTCAATAACAGGATTACATTTCATACCAACTACTGCTATTTTTACCTTGTGCGAAACGAAATGTGTGTGACGGAATTTAATACAGTATTATTTCCAACTGCTACAACAGTTTCATAACGTTGGCACACTCAGGCTGCGCAGTAAAATACCCACACTTCCTTTGTCATACATATAAGTATTTTGCACAAAATTATAATGTAACACCTGAATTGGCAATGATACAAACACTTGTTTACAATATTGCAACCATATTTCTCTGAAGCTCTTCATACGTTTCTTAATCAACACTTTACCTTGCTTTGTAACCACACTTACATAAGTGGTCTAATATAAGGTTTTAATTGCGTGATGTTATATCTCCCTGCTGATACTCCATTGGTCTGAAAGAGCATAACAATTCTCTCGTATAATATCAGTAACGACATATGGATTTTGAAATAATGAACACAGTTTACGTGTTATGTTTTCCCAATGGTTGCTCGTTTTAGCACATAATCTCGTATTTTAAATTAATTGTGTTTAGGCAGTTTCTGCTGTCTCTTTCTAGATTTAGCGGAGCTGTTCAAACGTTGTTTAACTACGGCCGATATTTCTTCTCTTGACATGACTTTTTTTTTAATTTCACAAGTATCTCATTCTTCATTAGTTTAAGTATCAGTTCAGTGGCGTAGGTCTCCGAAGGTTTAGAAGTTAACACTTCATATGGGGTAAAACCAGTAGTTAGATGTATTGTATGGTTCATTATTTTCAAGGATGCTACCCTGGCAAAGAGCATGAACTACAGCTATAACTTCGTCAACCTTCTTTTCTAGCTGTTAGATTTTAGCTTAATCTCTTCTTCGTGCATCGTGCGTGTCTTTAGTTTCTTGTGACACCTTATTATCAAAATCCCTGCCATATGATTCTAGTTGCGAGTTAACTTATTTTAGAATTATCTCCTTAGTCGCAGCCTCTCTTCTGATATCACGATTCTCTACTTCTCCTACCCTATTTTCCAGGCAGGTCATTTGCAAGGCAGCTTCTTCTTGTGTTGTCTCTAGACCTAACCTTAATTCGGCTATCTGTAGTGTTGCTTGTGTGAGACGTATATCTGTATCCTCCCGTAATTTAGCTATCTGTATGTCAATGACTTCTGTTATTTTTTTGCTTTGCGATTTCAAATATTCCTTGGTTACTACTTGTTCCCTCATTTGTTCGAGAACAGTGCTAGTTTGTGTCCTCATCTGCGTGATTTCTGTTCTCAAATCTTCATGCACTGTGTTAGTTTGTGTCCTCATATGCATGATTTCCTGCCTCAAATTCTCGAATAAAGCGTAAGTTTTTTCGAACATACTCATCAATGTGTTACGTCTCTCGTCTTCACATTCGCTGAGAACATAAGAGTGATTTAGGCTGGCTACGTGTAGGCGCTTAAGTTGCCTGTGTTGGGGAAAAATATGGTGTTTTAACATTACCTCCAACAGCATTACCTGTCCCCTCTGGGATCAATACCAAATCAGTGTTAGGTTGCTCTGACATACTAGAATTAATACTGGCTGTACCCGTCCTGGAATTATCATCTAGTAGTACTTGAACCATATAACTCCTCAAAAAGTAAGCTTCTCTTTCGTCATTTGCCATGCTTAAGTTAATTAAAGTTGGAGTAAAACAATAAATTTATACCTAACTCGTGCCCCGATGTTGGGCGTACAAAATCTCTATAGCACTTATCTTGCTTATTCCATAATAACAAATGTTAATTTCCTTGTTAGTGAAAGATGGTGTAGCAAAGGTAGTCATTAGAGGTAGCAGCTGGCTGCTAAAATTAGTATTAATGTTTCAGTATTATGAACATGTGAAGATATAAATCAAAACATTTAACCCCGGTAAATATGAAGAAGAAAATCAACAAGTAATGATAAAGATCCCATATAATAGAAGAAAACATTTTACACCTTGAAATAAAAATCACATAGTATGCTGACTGAAGATAGACAGCATGAAAGCAATGAGAATGTACACCCATCTTTTCAATAGGTACTTCATAAAGAAATTATGTTTAATTGGTATTCAAATTATTAATTAACTTTTAATGTTAAAATTATGTGCAAAAATCCAAGTGAAATGTTGTTGAATAAAATTAACTAAGCTTTCTTAAAAAAAAAATGATCTGCTCAAAATAATCTCCATTTGTTAATGAATTCCAACTACGTTTAACGTCTCTGTAAATATTTAAAATAGTTGCACCGGTGTGCATAACTGCCTTTGACACCCAGGACTACCTGAGTTTAGGTAGAAATCATTACTATTTTGTACATTGTCTTAAAAGAGGTCCGAAAATATAATTTTCCATGTAGAATATACGGAAGTATTTTTTAGGCCGAATATCAACATATCTTCAGTAAGATAGTTAACAATTTTACTTATCTTAAATATTGCTTCGTAGAGACGTTGAAGCTTGGCAATCTTGAAAAACATGAAATTGTACGACAATTTCGGTCAATTCAAAACATGCCACCATTTCTTATTCTTTCTATCAACTCAGCTCAGAGCAATGAAACAAAGGAAAAAATAGATACAAAACTAAAATTACATCGCAGAAAACTATAACGTAAATAGCAAACCAAACTGAAATTAATTCAATAAAATTATTCCTCTTTTAAAACAAAAGTTAAGTATGAGTAAAAATGGTTGGGTGGTCTGCAAAATAATCTGATCTTAATAGTTACTGTAACATTGCTGCAGGCAATATCAATCAAGAAACAAAATTGCGATGTGTATTTAGTAAATTCAAAGTCAATAATAATAATAATAACAATAATAATCACTAAGTTATAATATGTTAACTAATATTACAATAAATTAAAATTGTACTCGTTACAATGTAAAACCAGGAACCCTTGCTTTTAGGTTTCGAACAAGGCTCAGCCCCTCCCAAAAAAAATCCTGTGTACGCCACTGCATTAAAACACATTTTGAGATAACCATTTTATGAATTCTTAGGCCATGTACTTCAACGTTAACTGTACTGCTTTACTACTTGGGCGATTAAAAGCAAATTATAAAATCGATTACGGTGTATTATACAACCACCCTGAAATAAATTCTAAGCAAGGATGTCAAAATATTACATATACCATCAACGACTAATAGGAGTTTAAAAGTATGTATAATTTAAGGCTTTTATAACAGCAACATTTTTTTATTGGTTTTTACCAGTCAAGTGGTTAGATCTCACAGGTACACCACACCAAGGTAATCTGGGATTGGTTGATTCCCAGTAGGGCCACTTCATTTTTGCATATATATAAATAGTGCAGAACAATGTCACTGGTTGGTTGTACTCTCAAAGATCTCCCTTGACCACGCCCTTGCATTCTTGTGACGATCCATAACTCGCATCTTTTACTCACTACAAGCTCTGAAGACTCACTTAATAGCCAAAATCCAGTAACTTACTTGCACATTTCAATAGATTGACATTTTATTAAGGCGATAACATTTACACGTGTGGAATTCTTAATGGTTTTCATTACATTTATATTGTGTGAAATTAAACAAATTATCTGTATCTAGGTTATTGCTGGATAAAAGGGA